>SZWC01001724.1:5568-38161 GCA_023375785.1 Penium margaritaceum | reverse complement strand
CACTGGAGCCAACCTCAACCTACATTCCTACTTGGTGCGTCCTTAGACCGCCAAGTGTCATCCTCAAGGCAGGCTCTAGTAAGCTTCCTGAAAGCTTCCTGTCCCAGTTTTGGCCACAAAGAAAAATTGCGGCCGTCGCGGGGTTTGAACCCGCGACCTCTGGTTTGAGACTCTGGTGCCTAATCAACCAAGCCAAAAAGGTAGGGTTCCTATGATGAGCCACAGGGGACATACCCATTATGGGCAGTGCATTCCTGGCCCATCTCAGAACAGACCAAGGGGACATACTCCATAGAGCAGTGCATGCCTTGTCTGTATGTGTAGCTAGCCAGCTAGGCAGTGGACAAGGTGCATACTATTTCAGCAGTTGCGACCTATTTGCATCCTACATGTGCCGTACTTGTACCCCGTTTGCATCATTCTTGCTTCTCAGTTGTGCCCTAGTTGCGTCTCAATTGGGCACTAGCTACACCCTAGTTGCGCCCTATTTGCACCCTAGTTGCTCCCTTGTTGCGCCCTAATCAAGCCATATTTACGCCCCAGTTACGCCCTATTTCTGCCCTATTACGCCATGCTTGCGCCCTAGTTGCACCCTTCTTGCATCCTACAAGCGCACTAATTTTGCCCTAGTTGTGCCCTCGTTGTACCCTACTTGAGCCATGTTTACGCCACACTTACACCCTAGTTGCACCATAGGTTCTCCCTAGTTGCGCCCTAGATGCACCCTACTTGCACCCTACTTGCGCCCTAGTTGCTCCCTAATTTTGCCCTAGTTGTGCCCTAATTGAGTCCTACTTGCACCCTAGTTGCGTCATGGTCGCTTCCCAGTTGTACCCTACTTGTGCTCTACTTGTGCCATACTTGCACCCTAGTTGCATCTTAATATCGCCCTAGTTGTGCCCTACTAGAGCCCTAGTTTCTCCCTACATGCGCCCTAGTTGCACCCTAGTTTCGCCCTGGTTGCACCCATGTTTGGCCTTAGTTGGGCACTAGCTACGTCCTGCTTGTGCCCTAGCTGCGCCCTACTTCCGCCCTACTTGGGCCCTACTTGTGTCCTAGTTGTGCCCTACTTGCGCCCTAGTTGCGCCGAAAATATGCCCTAGTTGCGCCTCAGTTGGGCACAAGTTACGCCCGAGGTGCACCCTGGTTTCGCCCTTTTTGTGCCCTAGCTTGTCCCTACTTGCACCCTCATTGCACCCTACTTGCGCCCTTCTTGCACCCTAGTTACGCCCTAGTTGTGCCCTAGTTATTCCCTACGTGCGCCCTAGCTACATCCTAGTTGTGCTCTAATTGCGCCCTAGTTGCGCCTCAGTCGGGCACTAGCTACGCCCTAGTTGTGCCCTAGTTGCATCCTAGTTGCACCCTATTTGCACCCTATTTGCACCCTTTTTGTGCCCTAGTTGGACCCTAGTTGCACCCTAGTTGCGCCCTACTTGCGCCCTAGTTGCACCGTAGTTGCAGCTCAGTCGGGCACTAGCCACGCCCTAGTTGCGTCCTAGTTGTACCCTAGTTGCACCCTAGTTGTGCACTACTTACGTCCTACTTGTGCCCTAGTTGCACCCTAGTTGAGTCCTAGTTGCGCCCCCCTTGCATCCTACTTGCACCCTACTTGTGCCCTACTTGTGCCCTAGTTGCCTCCTAGTTGCGCCCCAGTTGCGTCTTTGTTAGGCACTAGCTAAGCCTTATTTGTACCCTAGTTGATTCCTAGTTGCAACTTAGTTGCACCCTTGCTGTGCCATACTTGCGCCATACTTGCATCCTACTTACACCCTATTTACACTCTACTTGTGCCCTATTTGGGCCCTAGTCGCACCCTAGTTCTGCCCTACTTACGTCCTAATTATCCCCTAGTTGTGTCCTAGGTGCGCCCTAGTTATGCTGTAGTTGCATCCTAGTTATGCCCTACTTTCTCTCTAGTTTTACCCTACTTGCGCTCTAGTTGCACCCTAGTTGCACCCTGGTTGCGGCCTAGTTGTGTCCTAGTTGCACCCTACTTGCACCCTGATTGCGCCCTAGTTGTGCCATAATTCGGCACTAGCTACACCCTAGTTGTGCCCTAGTTGTGCCCTTGTTGCGTCCTACTTGCGCCCTACTTGCGCCCTAGCTGTTCCCTAGTTGTGTCCTAGTTACGCACTAGTAGCACCTCAGTTGGGCACTAGCTACGCCCTAGTTGTACCCTAGTTGCACTCTAGTCATGTACTTCTTATGCCCTTCTTGCGCCCTAGTTGCACCCTAATTGCACCCTAGTTGCGCTTTACTTGTGCCTTACTTTCACCCAATTTGCACCCCAGTTGTGTCCTAGTTGTCCCCTTGTTGCACCCTACTTGTGTCCTACTTGCATCCTAGTTGTGCCCTACTTGCGTACTACTTGTGTCCTAGTTGCGTGCTCGTTGCACCCTACTCGTGCCTCAGTTGGGCACTAGCTAAACCCTAGTTCTGCCCTAGTTGTGCCCTAGTTGTACCCTAATTGCACCCTACTTGCACCCTAGTTGAGCCCTAGTTGTGCCCTAGTTGTGTCCTAGTTGCGCCTTAGTTGGGCACTAGCTATGCCCTAGATGCACCCTAGATGCGCCCTAGTTGCGTCCTAGTTACGCCCTTCTTGCGCCCTACTAGCACCCTAGTTGCACCGTAATTGTACCCTAGTTGTGCTCTACTTGCGCCCTACTTGTACCTACTTGGACCCTAGTTATGCCCGAGTTGTGTCCTAGTTGTGCCCTACTTGTGCCTTACTTGCGCCCTAGTTACGCCCTAGTTGTGCCCTAGATGCACCCTAGTTGCACCCTACGTGCGCCCTAGTTGCCCCCTGCTTGCGCCCTAGTTGCATCCTAGTTGTGCGTCACTTGGATACTAGCTACGCCCTAGTTACGCTCTAGTTGTGTCCTAGTTGCACCTTAGTTGCGCCCTCCATGCGTCCTACATGTGTCCTAGTTACACCCTACTTGCACCCTAGTTGCTTTGTAGTTACGCCCTACTTCAGTCTCAGTTGGACACTAGTTATGCCATAGTTGCGCCATAGTTGCATCCTAGTTGTTCCCTAGTTGTGCCCTTGTTGCGCCCTACTTGCACCCTAGTTGCATCCTAGATGCTCCATACTTGCGCCCTAGTTATGCCCTAACAGTGCCCTTGTTACGCCGTTCTTGCGACCTACTTTCCCCCTAGTTGCGTCCTAGTTGCGCCCCACTCGCACCGTACTTGCACCCTACGTACGCCTTAGTTGCACCCTAGTTGCGCCCACCCTACTTTTGCCTTATTTGGGTCCTGGCTACGCCCTTGTTGCACCCTTGATGCGTCCTACTTGCACACAAGTTGCGCCCTACTTAAGCCCTCCTTGCACCCTAACTGCACCTCAATAAGGCACTAGCTACGCCCTAGTGTGCCCTAGTTGCACCCTAGTTGCACCTTAGTTGCGCCCTAGTTGCGCCCTAGTTGCGCCCTAGTTGCGCACTAGTTGCGCCCTAGTTGCGCCCTAGTTAAGCCCTAGTTGCACCCTAGTTGCATCCTAGTTACGTCTCAGATGGCCACTAGCTATGCCCTAGTTGCGCCCTAGTTGCTCCCTAGTTGCTTCCTCCTTGCAACCTACTTGCACCATAGTTGCGTCCTACTTGTGCCCTAGTTGTGCCCTAGTAATGTCCTAGTTGTGCACTAGTTGTGCTTCAAATGGGCACTAGGTACGTCCTAGTTGCACTCTAGTTGAGCCCTAGTTACGCCCTAATTACGAAATACTTGTGCTCTACTTGCACCCTACTTGCGCCTTAGTTGCGCCCTACTTGCGGCCTAGTTGCGCCTGGTTGTACCCTAGTTGCATCTCAGTTGGGCACTAGCTATGCCCTAGTTGTGCCCTAGTTGCACCATAGTTGTGCCCTAGTTGCGCCCTAGTTGCGCCCTAGTTGCACCCTACTTCCCTCCTAGTTTGTGCTACTTGTGTCCTAGTTGCGCCCTCGTTGTGCCCTAGTCGTGCCCTACTTGCGTCCTACTTGTGCCCTAGTTGCACCCTAGTTGCGTCCTAGTTGTACCCTAGTTGCGCCCTACTTGAGCCCTACTTGCGCTCTACTTGTGCCCTGACTGCCTCCTAGTTGTGCCCCACGTGCGCCCTTGTTGAGCTGTAGTTGCGCGTTGGTTGTGGCCTACTTGCGTACTACTTGCACCCTAGTTGCACCCTAGTTGCGCCCCAATTGTACCTTATTGCGCCCTAGTTGTGCCCTACTTTGCTCTAGTTGTACCGTACGTGCGTCCTACTTGCGCACGCGTTGCACCCTAGTTGCGCCCTAGTTGAGCCCTCATTGTGTCCTAGTTGCACCCTTGTTGCGTCCTAGCTGGGCCCTACTTGCGCCGTACTTGCCCCCTTCTTGCACCCTCCTTGTTCCCTAGTTTGCCCCTACTTACACCCTAGTTGCTCCCTAGTTGTGCCCTAGTTTTCCCTAGTTGTGCCCTAGTTTTCCCTAGTTGTACCTCAGTTTGGCACTAGCTATGCCACAGTTGAGCCCTAGTTGTGCCCTAGTTGCGCCCTACTTGTAACCTCCTTGCGCTTGCACTCTAGTTGCACCCTAGTTGTGCCTCAGTTGGGCACTAGCTATGCCCTAGTTATACCCTAGTTGCATCCTAGTTGCACCCTAGTTTTGTGCTAGTTGTGCTCTAGTTCCCTACTTGCGCCCTACTTGTCCCCTTGTTGTACCCCAGTTGCACCCTAGTTGCGCCCTACCTGGCCTACTTGCGACCTACTTGAGCCCAAGATGCGCCCTAGTTGCACCCTAGTTGTGCCCTAGTTGCACCCTACTTGCGTCCTATTTGCACCCTTCTTGTGTCCTCGTTGTGCCCTAGTTACGTCCTAGTGCGTCCTAGTGCATCCTAGTTGCATCCTACTTGCACCCTAGTTGCGTCCTAGCTGCACCCTTGTTGTGCCCTAATTTCCCCCTAGTTGCGTCCTAGTGGCGCCCTTCTTGCATCCTAGTTATGCCCTAGTTGCTTCCTTTGTGAGCCCTACTTGTGTCCTAGTTTCACCCTAATTACACCCTAGTTGTACACTAGTTACGCCCTAGTTGCCCCTTAGTTGGGCACTAGCTACACCATAGTCGTGTCATAGTTGCGTCCTAGTTGTACCCTACTTGTGCCCTACTTGCGTCCTACTTGCCCCCTAGTTGCAACCTAGTGACGCCCTAATTGCGCCCTACTTGCGCCCTACTTGCGCCATTCTTGCACCCTAGTTGCGCCCTAGTTACGCCCTAGTTGCGTCCTACTTGCACCCTACTTACACCCTCTTTGCAAGCTAGTTGCGCCTAGTTATGCTCTAGTTGCACCCTAGTTACGCCCTACATACACCCTACTTGCACCGTAGTTGCGGCCTAGTTACGCCCTAGTTACTCCCAAGTTATGCCCTAGTTGCGTCCTTGTTGTGTTTTACTTGCAACCTCGTTGTCCCCTTCTTACGCCATACTTGCTCCTTAGCTGCACCCTACTTGCGCCCTGGGTGTGTCCTACTTCCGCTCTACTTGTGTTCTACATGCACCCTAGTTGCGCCCTGGTTGCGCCCTACTTGCACCCTCCTTGCATCCTACTTGAGCCCTACTTGCGCCCTAATTGCGCCCTAGTTGCGCCCTATTTGCACCCGAGTTACGCCCTAGTTGCACCTCAGTTGGGCACTAGCTACACCCTAGTTGCGCCCTAGTTACACCCTAGTTGCACCCTACCTACGTTCTACTTGCGCCCTTCTTGCACCCTAGTTGCACCCTAGTTGCGCCCTTGTTGCGCCCTAGTTGTATCCGAGTTGCACTCTTGTTGGGCCATAGTTGCGCACTAGCTATGCCCTGGTTGCGCCCTAGTTGTGCCCTAGTTGCGCCCTACTTGCACCCTACTTGCGCTCTACTTACGCCCTTGTTGCACCCTAGTTGCATCCTAGTTGAGCCCTAGTTGTGCCTCTGTTGGGAACTACTTACGCCCTAGTTGCACCCTAGTTACGTCCTAGTTGGCCCTAGTAGTGCCCTAGTTGCTTCCTAGTTATGCCCTAGTTGCGCCCTAGTTGTGCCCTACTTGCCCCCTAGTTGCGCCCTAGTTGCGCTAAAGTTGCACCCTACTTGCGCCCTACTTGCGACCTCCTTGTACCCTCAGTTTGTCCCTGTTGCACCCTAGTTGCACCCTACTTGCGCCCTACTTGCACCCAAGTTGCACCCTAGTTGCATCCTAGTTGCGCCCTACTTGCGTCCTACTTGCCTCCTAGTTGAACCCTACTTGTGCCCTAGTTGCGCCCTAATTGTGCCCTACTTCCCCCCTACTTGCGTCCTAAATGCATCCTGGTTGCAACCTTGTTGCCTCCTAGTTACGCCCTAGTTGCGCCTCAGTTGGACACTACTTATGCCCTAGTTGCCCCCTGTTCGAACCAGGTTTCCTCTTAGTTGCACTGTGATTGCGCCCTAATTATGCCCTCCTTGCCCCCTACTTGCGCCCTAATTGCGCCCTACTTGCATCCTATTTGCGCCCTAGTTGCGCCCTAGTTGCGCCCTAGTTGCGCCTTAGTTACACCCTAGTTGCGCCCCAATTGCGCTCTACTTGTGCCTCAGTTGCGCCCTACATATAGCTAAGCCTCTCTACTCTCCCTACTCTCCCTACTTGAACCCTACTTGCGCCCTGGTTGCCCCCTAGTTGTGCCCTACTTGTGCTCTAGTTCCACCCTAGTTGCACCCAAGCTGTGTCCTAGTTGCACCTGAGTTGGGCACTAGCAATGCCTTAGCTGCGCCCTAGTTGTTCCCTAGTTGCACCCTACTTGCACCCTACTTGCATCGTACTTGTGCCTTGCTTGCATCCTACTTGCTTCTCAATTGCGCCCTAGTTGCGTCTCAATCAGGCACTAGCTACAGCCTAGTTGCGCCCTAGTTGCACCCTAATTTCTCCCTTGTTACGCCCTAGTTGCGCCATACTTACGCCCTAGTTACGCCCTATTTCTTCCCTACTTGTGCCGTACTTGCAACCTAGTTGCACCCTACTTGCGTCCAACTTGCGCACTTATTCCGCCCTAGTTGTGCCCTCGTTGTACCCTACTTGTACCATACTTGCGCCACACTTGCACCCTAGTCGCACCCTACTTGCACCCTACTTTCGCCCTAGTTGCGCCCTAGTTGCGCCCTAGTTGCGCCCTACTTGCATCCTACTTGCGCCCTCATTGCGCCCTGGTTACGCCCTTGTTGTACCCTACGTGCACTCTACTTGCGCCATTGTTACACCCTAGTTGTGTCTTAAATGCGCCCTAGTTGTGGCGCAACTAGGGCGAAAGCTGCTCTGGCCGACCCGATGGACGACCTCTACGAGGAGCCGGAAAGAGAGGAGCAGTTGGTGGTGTTGGACACCATAGAAGAGGAGGTGGAGCTGTTCAAGAACACTGAAAGGGGGGGGGGGGGCAGGAAGTGCAACGTTCTGGCATGGTACAAAGAAAACGCAGGACAGTTCCCCACTTTTGCTCTGGCAGCTCTTGACGTGCTTGCTATCCCTGCAACAAGCACGCCATCCAAAAGGATGTTCTCCCTTGGCGGCAGAGTAGCGATGGCCTTCTGACACTCTCTATCGCAGAATTTAGTTCAAAACTTGTTGTGTCTGAAGACATGGATCAACGACAAAGCACTGAGGCACTTCCCAGTGGAACCAAACGGAACAGTGGCTGAGGAGCTCTTGGAGATTGAGGAGCAGGAGAAAGCAGCACGTAGGGCAGCAAGGAAAGCAGCAAAGGCAGCAGAGCATGTCCAGGATGCAGGTGCAAATGAGGATGGTGAGGAAGATGAGGTGCAGAAGGATGCAGAGCCAGAGGAGAGGTCAAATGAGTCGTCCTCTGACGAGGATGACGAGGAGGAGGATGGGTCGTTTGAGGCTGGCCGTGGAGGGTGGGGGGGATGATGAGATCGATGATGATGTTCAGGAGATCAGTTAGGTGTGCTGTTCAATGTTCACTTGCTTTCTAGTTTCATCTCCCAAGTACTACATGTTTCTAATTGCTCTATGTTTTTCCACTCTGATTTGCAATTCCATGTTCCCCAGTGCTGTCCCTGAGCAGTTCCACAGTGTGAGAATGCTTGTGCCGCATTGTACTAAATTGAAATGGGCAGAGTTATAATGCAGGTTAGGTTAATTGACCAGACATGGTATGAAAGAGCAAGGTGGGGCCTGTAGCAGTATTGTTCATGAGGAGCCAAAGGTGAAGTTCAGCAATGTGAACACAAATATAGTACATGTTTCCAATATCTACTCTGTTCCAATTCCTTCTCTGTGAATGAAGAGCCAAAGGTGAAGTGCTGCACTGTTAACACAGAGATAGTACATATTTCCAATTGCTTCACTGAGACCCTAGTTGCGTCCTAGTTGCGCCCTACTTGCTCCCTAGTTGCACCCTTGTTGCACCTCAATTGGGCACTAGCTACGCCCTAGTTGCACCCTAGTTGTACCCTAGCTGTACCCTAGTTGCGTCCTTGTTGCGGCCTACTTACGTCCTACTTGTGCCCTAGTTGTACCCTAGTTGTGTCCTAGTTGCACCCCCCTTCTCTCTTATTTGCGTCCTACTTGTGCCCTACTTGTGCTCTACTTGCATCCTAGTTGCTTCCTAGTTATGCCCTTGTTGTGTCTTAGTTGGGCACTAGCTAAGCCCTAGTTGTACCCTCGTTGAATCCTAGTTGCCACCTAGTTGCACCCTCATTGCGCCCTACTTGCGCCCTAGTTGCACCGTACCTCTCCCTCCTTACACCCTACTTGTGCCATATTTGAGCCCTAGTTGCACCCTAGTTCCACCCTACTTGCGCCCTACTTATGCCCTAGTTATGCCCTAGGTGCACCCTAGTTATGTCGTAGTTTCATTCTAGTTATGCCGTACTTGCGCCCCAATTGCACCCTAGTTGCACCCTAGTTGCATCCTAGTTGTGCCCTAGTTGCGCCCTAGTTATGCCGTACCTACGTCCTTGTTATGCCCTAAGTGCGGCCTAGTTATGTCCTAGTTGTGCCATAGTTACACTCTAGTTGCGCCTCAGTTGGTCATTAGCTACGCCCTAGTTGCGCCCTAGTTGCACCCTAGTTACGCCCCTGTTGCACCCTACTTGCATCCTAGTTGTGCCCTAGTTTTGCCCTAGTTGCGCTCTAGTTGTACCCTAGTTGCACCCTAGTTGCATCCAAGCTGCGCCTTTATTTGACACTAGCTACGCCCTAGTTGCCCCCTAGTTTCACCCTAGTTGCGTCCTAGTTACGCCCTACTTTTGCCCTAGTTGCACCCTTCTGCGTGCTAGTTGCGCCCCGCTTGCGTCCTACTTACGCCCTACTTATGCCCTACTTGTGCCCTACTTGCACCCTAGTTGCTTCCTAGTTGTGCCCCAGTTGCGTCTTAGTTGTGCTCTAGCTAAGCCCTAGTTGTACCCTAGTTACAACCTAGTTGTGCCCTTGTTGGGCCCTACTTGCGCCGTAGTTTCACCCTACTTGTCCCCCACTTGCGCCCTCGGTGCACCCTAGTTGCATCCTATTTGCGCCCTACTTGCGTCCTTCTTGTGTCCTGGTTGCATTCTAGTTACACCCAAATTGCACCCTACTTGCACCCTACTTGTGCCATACTTGCACCCAAGTTGCGCCCTAGTTGCGCCCTGGTTGCGCCCTAGTTGCGCCCTGGTTGCGCCCTACTCGCACCCTTCTTGGGCCCTACTTGCGCACTAGTTGCGCCCTAGTTACGCCCTACTTGTACCCTACGTGCACCCTAGTTGCGCCCTATTTGGCCCCTAGTTGCGCCTTATTTCTGTCCTACTTGCACCCTACTCATGCCCTTGTTGCGTACTAGCTGCACCCTAGTTGCACCCTACTTGTGCTCTACATGCACCATAGTTCTGCCCTACTTTCGCCCTAGTTGCGTCTTGCTTGTGCCCTAGTTGCGCACTAGTTGCGCCCTAGTTGCGCCTAAGTTGGGCACTAGCTTTGTCCTACTTGCGCCCTAGTTGCATCCTAGTTGCGACATACTTGTGCCCTTCTTGCGCCCTACTTGTGCCCTACTTGCGCCCTAGTTGCGCCCTACTTGTGCTTCATTTGAGCACTAGTTACGCCCTAATTGCGCCCTAGTTGCGTCCTTGTTGTGCCATAGTTGCACCCTAGTTCTGCCCTAGTTGCGCCCTACTTGCGCCTTAGTTGTGCGCTACTTACGCCCTAGATATGCCCTAGTTGTGTCCTACTTGCACCCTGCTTGGGCCCTAGTTACGCCCTATTTGTGTCCTACTTGAGCCCTCTTTACACTCTCGTTGCACCCTAGTTGCACCCTAGTTGCGCCTCATTTGGGCACTAGCTACGCCCTAGTTGCGCCCTAGTTGTGCCCTGGTTGCGCCCTAGTACCCTACTTGCATCCTACTTGCACCCTACATGCACCATACTTGCGCCTTAGTTGCGCCCTAGTTGTGCCCTAGTTGCGCTCTACTTGCGCCCTAGTTGTGCCCTACTTGCACCTAAGTTGAGCATTAGCTACGCTCTTGTTGTGCCGTAGTTACACCGTAGTTGAGCCGTAGTTTCACCCAACTTGTGCTCTAATTGCGTCCTACTTGCGTCCTAGTTGAGCCCTACTTACTCCATAGTTACACCCTATTTGCACCTTAGTTGGGCACTAGCTATGCCCTAGCTGGGCCGTAGTTGTACCCTAGTTGCGGGCTACTTGTACCCTACTTGCGCCCTCCTTGTGCTATACTTGCATCCTAGTTGCTTCCTAGGTGTGCCCTAGTAGCGTCTCAGTTGGACACTAGCTACGCCCTAGTTGCGCCCTAGTCGTGCCCTAGTTACTCCCTAGTTGCGCCCTAGTTGCACCATGCTTAGGCCCTAGTTTCATCCTACTTGCACCCTACTTGCGCCATACTTCTGCCCTAGTTGCGTCCTAGTTGCAACCTACTTGCCTCCTACTTACACCCTAGTTGCATCCTAGCTACGCCCTAGTTGCACCCTAGCTTCGCCCTAGTTGTGCCCTACTTGCACCATACTTGTGCCATACTTGCAGCCTACTTGCGCCCTAGTTGCGCGCTAGTTGCACCCTACTTGCACCCTACTTGAAATCTACTTGCGCCATACTTGTGCGCTTGCTGTGCCCCACTTGCATCCTGATTGTGCCGTAGTTACGCCCTGGCTATGCCCTAGTTGTACCCTATTTGCGCCCTACTTGCACCACAATTGCACCCTAGTTGTACCCTAGATGCGTCCTAGTTGCGCCCTACTTGCGCCCTACTTGGGTCCTACTTGCACGCTAGTTGTGCCCACCCTAGTTGCTCCCCACTTTGGCCCTAGTTGCACCCCAGTTGCGTCCTACTTGTACCCTAGTTACGCCCTAGTTGTGCCCTGGTTGCGCCCTACTTCCGCCTTACTTGCGCCCTACTCGCCCTCTTGTTGCGTCCTAGTTGCACCCTAGTTGCGCCCTTACTTGCACCCTATTTATGCCCTACTTGCGCCCTAATTGCGCCCTAGTTGCGTCCATCTTGCGCCCTAGTTGCACCCTTGTTGCACCTTCGTTGGATACTAGCTATGCCCTGGTTGCGCCCTAGTTGCACCCAAGTTGTGCCATACTTGCGCCCTTCTTGTGCCCTACTTGTGTCCTACTAGGGCCCTAGTTGCGCTCTAGTTACGCCCTAGTTGCACCTCAGTTGAGCACTAGTTACGCCCGAGTTGTACCCTAGTTGCATCCTTGTTCTACCCTAGTTGCACCTTATTTGTACCCTACTTGTGCCCTAGTTGCGCCTTACTTACGCCCTAGCTATGCCCTAGTTGCTTCCTACTTGCACCTTATTTCCACCCTAGTCTTGTCCTAATTGTGTCCTACTTGTACGCTATTTACTCCGTAGTTGCGCCCTAGTTGCCTCCTAGTTGCGCTTGAGTTGGGCACTAGCTACACCCTAGTTGCGCCCTAGTTGTGCCCCAGTTGCGCCCTAGTTGCACCCTACTTGCATCTTACTTGCGCCATACTTGCGCCATATTTACGTTCTAGTTACGCCCTAATTGCGCCCTAGTTGCGCTCTACTTGTGCCCTTGTTGCGCCCAAGTTTTGCCTCAATTAGGCGTGAACTACCCTCTTGTTGTGTCCTTGTTGCGCCGTAGCTGCACCCCACTTGTGCCCTATTTGCATCCTACTTGCGTCCTAGTTGAGCCCTACTTGCACCCTAGTTGCGCCCTAGTTGCACCCTTGTTGGGCCTCAGTAAGGCACTAGCTACGCCCTAGCTGCGCTCTAGTTGTGCCCTTGTTGCGCCCTACTTGCGCCCTCTTACGCCCCACTTGGGCCCTATCTGCATCCTAGTTTCTTCCTAGTTGCACCCTTGTTGTGTCTCAGTTGGACACTAGCTATACCCTAGTTGTGCTCTATTTGTGCCCTAGTTGCTCCCTAGTTACGCCCTAGTTGCACCATACTTTCACCCTAGATCATCCTACTTGTGCCCTACTTGCGCCATACTTGTGCCCTAGTTGCATCCTAGTTGCGCCTTACTTGCATCCTAGTTGCGCCCTAGCTGCACCCTAGTTGTGCCCTTCTTGCGCCATGCTTGGGCCATACTTGCAGCCTAGTTGTAGCCTACTTGCGCCGTACTTGTACCCTAGTTGCACCCTACTTGTACCCTATTTTCTCCCTAGTTTTGCCCTCGTTGCTCCCTACTTGCGTCCTAGTTGCACCATAGTTGCACCCTGGTTGTGCCCAAGTTGTACCCTAGTTGCACCCTACTTGCACCATACTTGCCCTCTAGTTGCGCCCTAGTCTCGCCGTACTTGTACCCTACTTTCTCCCTACTTGCGTCCTAGTTGCACCCTAGTTGCACCCTAGTTGCATCCTAGTTGCGCCCTAGTTACGCCCATGCTGTACCTCAGTTGGACACTAGTTACACCCAACTTGTGCCCTAGTTGCGTCCTACTTGCGCCCATCTTATGCCCTAGTTGCACCCTAGTTTCGCCCAGAACGCACCCTAGTTGTATCCTCAGTTGGACTCTAGTTACGTTCTAGTTGTACCTTTGTTGTACCCTAGTTGTACCCTAGTTGTGTCCTACTTGCGCCCTAGTTGCGCCCTAATTGCACCCTAATACTGCCCTAATTACGTCCTAGTTGTGCCCTAGTTGCAACCACTTGCGCCCTACTTGCGCCCTACTTGAACCTTACTTCTGCCGATGTTGTGCCCTAGTTCCGCCCTACTTGTGTCCTACTTGTGCCGTATTTGTGCTCTACTTGCACCCTAGTTACACCTCACTTGCATCCTACTTCCACCCTAGCTGCATCCTAGTTGCACCATAGTTGAACCATAGTTGTGCCCTAGTTGTGCCCTACTTCACCCTAGTTACGCCCTACTTGCGCCCTAGTTTCACCCTAGTTGCACCCTAATTGCACCCTTGTTGCACCCTAGTTGTTCCTCATTTGGGTACTTGCTGTTCCCTAGTTGCGTGCTAGTTTCACCTTAGCTGTGTCCTAGTTAAGCCATACTTGCATCCTAGTTGTACCCTAGTAGCGCCCTAGTTGTCCCCTAGTTGCTCCCTAGTTGCGTCCCAGTTGCACCCTAGTTGCGCCCTATTTGCGCCCTAGTTGCGCCTCAGTTGGGCACTGGCTACTTCCTAGTTTCACCCTAGTTTCACCCTAGTTGTGCCGTAGTTGCGCCCTACTTACATCCTACTTGCACCCTAGTTGCACCCTAGTTGTGTCCTAGTTGCGCCCTCCTTGCACCCTACTTGCACCCTAGTTATGCCCTACTTGCACCCTAGGTGCACCCTGTTTATGCCCTAGTTGCACCCTACTTGCTTCCTACTTCTGTCTTCACTGCGCCCTAGTTGCACCCTAGTTACACCCTACTTGCACCCGACTTGTACCATACTTGCATCTAAGTTACACCCTAGTTGCACCATACTTGCATGCTACTTGCCCCCTACTTGGGCCTTACTTGCATGCTAGTTAAGGACTAGTTGCACCATAGTTGCGCCATACTTGCACCCTACGTGCACCCTAGTTGCGGCCTAGTTGCGCCCTAGTTGCACCCTACTCGCCCCCTAGCTGCGCCCCACTTGGGCTCTAGTTGCAACCTAGTTGCGCCCTACTTGCGCCCTAGTTGCGCCCTGGTTGTACCCTAGTTCTGCCAAACTTGCATCCTACTTGCGCCCTAGTTGTGTTATAGTTACGCCCTACTTATGCCCTACTTGTGCCCTAGTTGCGCCCTCTTTGTGCCCTAGTTGCACCCTACTTGCCCCCTAGTTGTGCCTCAGTTGCGTCCAGATTGCGCCTCAGTTGGACACTAGCTATGCCCTAGTTGCACCCTAGTTGCACCCTAGTTGTACCATTCTTGCGCCCTTCTTACGTCCTACTTGCGCCCTAGTTGCGTCCTAGCTGCTCGCTAGTTGCGCCCTAGTTGTACCTAAGTAGGACACAAGTTACGCCCTAGTTGCTTAGTTGTACCCTAGTTGTGCCTTAGTTGCGCCCTAGTTGGGCCATAGTTGCGCCCTCCTTTTTCCCTACTTGTGCCCTAGTTGGATCCAACTTGCACCCTGGTTACACACTACTTACAACCTACTTGCGACGTACTTGCACGCTAGTTACAACCTAGTTGTGCCGTATTTGTACCCTCCTTGCGCCCTACTTGTGCTCGCATTGCACCCTAGTCGCGCCATAGTCGCACCCAAATTGCGTCCTACTTGCGCCCTAGTTGCACCCTAGTTGTGCCCTAGTTGCGCCTTAGTTGTGCCCTAGTTGCGTCCTTGTTGTGGCTCAGTTAGGCCTTAGCTACGCTCTAGCTGCGCCCTAGTTGCGCCCTACTTTCATCCAAGTTGCGCCCTAGATGCGCCATAGTTGCATCCTAGTTGCGCCCTAGTTTTGCCATAGTTGGGCTCTAGTTGCGCCCTAGTTGCGCCCTAGTTGCACCTGTGTTGGGCACTAGCTCCGTCCTAGTTGCGCTCTAGTTGTACCCTACTTGCACCCTACCTGCGCCCTACTTGCATCTTAGTTGCACCCTAGTTGCACCCTAGTTACGCCCTAGTTGAGCATCAGTTGAAAAATAGTTACACCATAGTTGCATCCTAGTTGCGCCCTAGTTGCGTCCTAGTTGCACCCTACTTGCGCCCTACTTGTGTCCTAATTGCGTCCTAGTTGAATCCAAGTTGTACAATAGTTGGGCCCTTCTTGCGTCCTACTGACGCCCTACTTATGCCCTAGTTGCACCGTAGTTGCGTCCTAGTTGTGCCCTTCTTCCGCCCTACTTGCGCCCTAGTTGTGCCCTAGTTGTGCCCTGGTTACGCCCTAGTTGCACCCAACTTGTACCCTAGTTGAGCCCTACTTGCGCCATAGTTGCGCCCTAGTTGCGTCTCTGTTGGGTTCTAGTTATGCCCTAGTTGTACCAAAGTTGTGCCCAAGTTGCGCCAAAGGTGTGCCCTACTTGCGCCCTACTTGTACCGTAGTCGCACCCTACTTAAGCCACAGTTGTGTCCCACTTGCGCTTCAGTTCGCCACTAGTTTCGCCCTAGTTGTGCCCTCGTTGTGCCCTAGTTGCACCCTAATTGGGCCCTATTTGCATCCTAGTTACTACCTACTTGCGCCCAAGTTGCGGCCTAGTTGCGCCTTTGTTGGACACTAGCTACACCGTCGTTGCTCCCTAGCTGCGCTCTAGTTGCACCCTAGTTGCTCCCTACTTGTGCTCTAGTTGCACCTCAGTTAGCCACTAGCTAAGTCCTACTTTCATCCTAGTTGTGCCCTTGTTGCACCCTACTTGCACCCTACTTGCTCCCAAAATGCGTCCTAATTATGCCCTAGTTGAACCCTAGTTGCGCCGTGTTTACACCCTTGTTGCACCCTTGTTGTACCCTAGTTGCACCCTAGTTGTGCCCTACTTGCACCCTACTTGCGCCCTAGTTGTGCCCTAGTTGCACCCTAGTTGTGACCTGCTTGCGTCCTACTTGCGCCCTACTTGAGCCCTCGGTGCGTCCTAGTTGCGCCATAGGTACGCCCTACTCGCGCCCTACTTGGGCCCTAGTTGTGCCCTAGTTAAGCCCTAGTTGCACCTTAGTTGTGCCCTACTTGCGCCCTACTTGCGCCCTAGTTGTGCCCTAGTTGCGCCCTAGTTGCATCCTTGTTGTGCCCTACTTGCGCCCTACTTGCAACCTAGTTGCTTCCTAGTTGTGCCCTAGTTACACCGTGCTTGCACCCTACTTATGCCCTACTTGCGTCCTAGCTGTGCCCTAGTTGCGACCTAGTTGTGCCATAGTTGCACCCTAGTTTCCCCCTAGTTGCATCCTAGCTGCGCCCTGCTTGTACCCTAGTTACGCCCTAGTTGCTCCTTAGCTACGCCCTAGTTGTACCTCAGTTGCACCCTTGTTTCGCGCTAACTCTTTCCTTGTTGCGCCCTAGTTACGCCCTAGTTGCGCATCAATTAGGCAGTAGCTACGCCCTGGTTGCACCCTCGTTGCGCCCTAGTTGCGCCCTATTTGCGCCTTACTTGTGTCCAACCTGCACCCTACTTGCATCCAAGTTGCGTCCTACTTGCGCCCTAGTTGCCCCCAGCTTGCGCCCTAGTTGCGCCCATGTTGCGCCTCAGTTGGGCACTAGCTACATCCTACTTGCGTCGTACTTGTGCCCTAGTTAGGCCTTATTTGTGCCCAACTTGCACCCTAGTTGTGCCATAATTCCACCCTACTTCCACCCTACTTGCGTTCTACTTGCGTTCTACTTGCGCCCTAGTTGCGCCCTGCTTGAGCCCTAGTCACGCCCTACTTGCACCCTTCTTGAGCCCTGTTTGCGCCTGGTTTCCCCCTGGTCGTGGCCTACTTGCGCCCTACTAAGGCCCTTGTTGGGCCCTAGTTGCGTCCTATTTGGTTCCTAGTTGTGCCCTAGATGTGCACTCCTTGTGCCCTGGTTGTGCCCTACTTCCGCCCTAGTTGCGCCCTAGTTGCGCCTTAGTTGGGCACTAGATATGCCCTTGTTGTGCCCCCGTTGCGCCCTAGTTGCGCCTTAGTTGCGCCCTAGTTGCACCCTACTTGCGCCCTAGTTGCGCTCTGCATGCGCCCTAGTCGAGGCCTACTGCGTCCTAGTTGCACCCTAGTTGCGCCCTACTTACGCCCTAGTTGTGCCCTAGTTACGCCCAGTTGTGTCATTTTTGCGCCTCAGTTGGACACTAGCTACGCCCTAGTTGCGCCCTAGTTGCGTCCTACTTGTGCCCTATTTGCACCCTAATAACGCCCTACTTGTGCCTTACTTGGGAACTTGCTATGCCCTTGTTGTACCATAGTTGTGCCCAAGTTGTGCTCTAGTTGCGCCTCAGTTGGGCACACGCTAAGCCCTAGTTGCACCCTACTTGTGCCTAGTAACGCCCTACTTGCGCCCTACTTGCACCCTACTTGTACCCAACTTGCGCCCTAGTTGCGCCCTACTTCCGCCCTAGTTCCATCTCAGCTCAGAACTTGCTAGGCCCTAGTTGTGCCCTAGTTGCGCCCTAGTTCTGCCCTAGTTGTGCCCTAGATACAACTTCCATTTCGTCTTAGTTGCCCCCTACTTGCATCTTCCTTGCGTCCTAGTTGTACCCTAGTTTTGCCCTAGTTGCTCCCTACTAGCGCCCTCCTTGCACCCTAGTTGTACCCTACTTGCACCTTACTTGCACCCTACTTGCACCCTTATTGTACCATAGTTGCGCTCTAGTTGCGTCCTAGTTGCGTCCTACTTGCGTCCCACTTGCGCCCTACTTGCACCCACGTTGCATCCTAGTTGCGCCCTATCTCTGCCCGACTTGTGCCCTAGTTTTACCCTAGGTGCACCCTAGTTGTGTCCTAGTTGTGCCCTAGTTGTGCCCTAGGTGCGCCCTAGTTGCACCCTACTTGCCCCCGACTTGTGTCCAAATTGCACCCTACTTATGCCCTAGTTACGCCCTAGTTGCATGCTTGCTGCGCCCTGCTTGTGCCCTACTTGCGCCCTACTTGCACCCTACTTGTGGCCTAGTTATGCCCTAGTTGCACCCTAGTTGTGCCCTAGTTGTACCTTAGTTGCGTCCTAGATGCGTCCTTCTTGCGCCCTACGTGCGCCCTAGTTGAGCCTTAATTGCAGCCTACTTACGCCTTAGTTACGTCCTAGTTGTTCCCATGTTCCGCCTCACTTGGACACTAGCTACGCCCTAGTTGCACCCTACTTGCGCCCTACTTGTGGCCTACTTGTGTCCTTGTGCCCTACTTCTGGCCTACTTGCGCCCTAGTTGCGCCATAGTTGCGCTCTAGTTACGCCCTAGGTGCACCCGAGTTACGCCTCAGTTGGGTACTAGCTACACCCTAGTTTCACCCTAGTTATACCCTAGTTGCGCCCTTGTTGCGCTCTAGTTGCGTCCTTCCTACACCCTAGTTTCACCTTAGTTGTGCCCTAGTAAAACCCTAGTTGTGCCCTAGTTGTGCCCTACTTGCCCCCTAGTCGGCCCTAGTTGCGCCCTTATTGAACCCTAGATGTGCCCTGCTTGCGCACTACTTGAGCTATAGTTTCGCCTTATTTGTGCCCTACTTGCACCCTACTTGCACCCTAGTTGCGCCTAACTTGCATCATAGTTGCGTCCTAGTGAGGCCCTAGTTGCGCCCTAGTTGTGTCCTAGTTGCGCCCTACATGCATCCTAGTTGCGCCCTAGTTGCGCCTTAGTTAGACACTAGCTACACACTAGTTGGGCCCTAGTTCTGCCCTAGTTGTCCCCTAGTTGTGCCTTAGTTGGGAACTAGGTACGACCAAATTGCACCCTAGTTGCGCCCTAGTTGCGCCCTAGTTGTACCCTACTTGCACCCTATTTACGCCCTTGTTGCTCCCTACTTGCACCCTAGTTGCGTCCTAGTTGCGCCCTAGTTGCGCCTCAATTGGACACTAGCTACGCCCTAGTTGTACCCTAGTTGTACCCTAGTTGAGCCCTACTTGCGCCTTACTTGCGCCAAAGTTGCGCCCTGCTTGCGCCCTAGTTGCCCCCTAGTTACGTCTCATTTGGACACTAGTTACGCCTTAGTTGTGCCCTAGTTGCACCCTACTTTTGCCCTAGTTGCAGCCTAGTTGTGTCCTAGTTGCCCTCTACATGCGTTCTACTCGCCCCCTGGTTGCTCCCTAGGTGACTCCTACTTGTGCCTTAGTTGCGCCCTATTTGCATCCTTCTTGCACCCTATTTGCGCCCTACTTGCGCCATGCTTGCACCCTAATTGCATCCTATTTGCACTCTAGTTTTGCCCTACTTGCGCCCTACTTGTACCCTACTTGCGCCCTAGTTACGCCCTAGTTACGTCCTAGTTATACCCTAGTTGCACCCTAGTTGTGCCCTAGTTGCACCCTAGTTGCGCCCTAGTTGTGCCTTAGGCACTAACTACGCCCTAGGCATGCCATTGTTGCGCCCTAGGTGTGCCATTGTTGCACCCTAGGTGCACCCTACTTGTGTCCTACTTGCGCCCTACTTGTATCCTAGTTGCACCCTAGTTGTGCCCTCGTTGTGCCCTAGTTCCTCCCTAGTTGCGCCTCAATTGGGCACTAGCTACGTCCTGTTTTTGCTCTTTTTGCACCCTAGTTGCACCCTACTTACGCCCTACTTGTGCTCTAATTGCACCCTAGTTGCGTAGTTGCACCCTAGTTGCACCCTAGTTACGCCCTAGTTACGTCCTAGTTGCTCCCTAGTTGCGCCATCTTTGCACCCTGGTTGCGCCCTACTTGTACCCTACTTGCAGCCTACTTGCAACCTACTTGCACCCTAGTTGCGCCCTAGTTGGAATCCAGGTGCACCCTAGTTGTGCCTTACTTGCGCTCTAGTTGCGTCCAACTTCCTCCTTAAAAACAACCTATTGTCACTCACTTGTGCCCATCTTACGTCCGATTTGCGCCCTACTTGCACCCTAGCTGTGCCCTATCTGTGACATAGTTGCACCCTAGTTGCACCCTAGTTACAACATAGTTGCGCCTCAGTTGGGCACTTGCTTCGCCGTAGTTACGTCCTAGTTGCGTGCTAGTTGTGTCTCACTTAAACCCTACATGCGCCCTACTTGTGCCCTAGTTGCGCCCTAGCTATGCCCTAGTTGCGCCCTAGTTGCGCCCTTGTTGGGCCCGACTTGCACCCTACTTGCGTCCTAGTTGCGCCCTAGCTGCACCCTAGTTGTGCCCTAGATACACCCTAGTTGTGCCCTAGTTGCGCCTCATTTGGACACTATCTATGCCCTCTTTGCGCCCTTATTGTACCCTATTTGCATCCTTTTTGCACCCTACTTGTGCCCTGATTGTGCCAAACTTGCGCCATGATTGTGCCCTAGTTGCACCATAGGTGCGCCCTAGTTATGCCCTAGTTACACCCTAGTTGCACCCTAGTTGTGCCTCAGTTGGACACTAGCTAAGCCTTAGTTTTGCGCTAGTTTTGCCCTTGTTGCGCCCTATTTGTGCTCAAGTTGTGCCTTACGTGTGCCCTACTTGCGCCCTTGTTGCACCCTAGTTGCACCCTGTTTGCACTCTACTTGCACCCTATTTGTGCCCTACTTGAGCCCTCGTTCCGCCCTCATTGCGCCCTAGTCGCGCCCTAGTTGCGTCCTAGTTACACCCTAGTTTTGCCCTAGTTATGCCGTACTTGGCCCCTAGTTGCACCCTTGTTGTGTCCTAATTGCGCCTTAGTTGCGCCCTGCTTGCACCCTACTTGCGCCATAGTTGCGCCCTTGTTGCGCCCCAGTTGCACCCTACTTGTACCCTAGTTGCGCTCTACTTGCTCCCTAGTTACCCCCTAGTTCTGCAATCTTTTCCCCGTAGTTACACCCTAGTTGTGCCCTAGTTGCGTCCTACTTGCACCCTAGTTGCGCCATACTTGCACCCCTGTTGTGCCCTAGTTGTGCCTGAGCTGGACCCTAGCTATGCCCTAGCTGCGCCCTACTTGCGCCCTACTTGGACCCTTGCCCCTACTAACGCCCTAGTTGCGCCCTAGTTGTGCTCTAGTTGCACCCTACTTGTGCCCTACTTGCGCCCTACTTGCGCCTCGCTTACATCCTAGTTGCGCCCTAGTTGAACCCTCGTTGCACCCTACTTGCGCCCTAGTTGCAGCCTAGTTGTGTCCTAGTTGCGCCTCAGTTAGGTACTTACTACGTCCTAGGTGTGCCCTGGTTGTCCCCTAGTTTGTGCCTTAGATGTGCCCTAGTTGCGCCCTAGTTTGTGCCCTACTTGTGCCCTACTTGCGCCCTACTTGTGCCCTAGTTGCACCCTAGATGGGCCCTAGTTACGCCCTAGATACGCCTTAGTTGCAGCTCAGTTGGGTACTAACTACGCCCTCGTTTTGCCCTAGTTGCACCCTAGTTACGCCCTATTTGCATCCTAGTTGCGCCCTACTTGTACCCTACTTGCACCCTCTTTCTACCGTAGTTGCACCATACTTGTACCCGAGTTGTGCCTACTTGCGCCCTACTTGCACCCTAGTTGCACTCTAGATGCGCCCTAGTTGTGTCCAAGTTGGGCCCTACTTGCGCAATACTTGTGTCCTAGTTATGCCCTAGTTGTGCCCTTCTTACGCCTTAGTTGCACCCTAGTTGCAACCTACTGGCGCAGTACTTGTGCCCTAGTTGTGCCCTAGTTGCACCCTCGTTCCTCCCCAGTTGTGCCTCAAGTGGGCACTAGCTACGCCCTAGCTGTGCCCTACTTGCCCCCTAGTTACTCCCTACTTGCACCCTATTTACGCCCTACTTATGTCCTGATTACGTCCCAGTTGCTTCCTAGTTGTACCCTAGTTATGCCTCAGTTGGGCACTAGCTACGCCCTCATTGCGCCCTTGTTGCGCCCTAGTTATGACCTAGTTGTGCCCCAGTTACGCCCCATTTGTGCCATAGTTTTGCCCTCGATGCGCCCTAGTTGCATCCTACTTGCGCCCTTCTTGCGCCCTAGGGACACCCTAGTTGTGCCCTAGTTGTGCCCTACTTGCATCTTACTTGCGTCCTAGTTGCGCACTAGTTGTGCAATAGTTGCACCCTAGTTGCGCCTAACTTGCCTCCTCATTGCACCCAACTTGCCTCGTAAATGCAACCTACTTGCACTCACTTGCGCCCTACTTAGGTTCGACTTGCGCCCTATTTGCGCCCTAGTTGCGCCATATTTGCGCCTTAGTTGCACCCTAGTTGCCCCCTAGTTATGTCGTAGTTGCGCTTCAGTTGGGAATTTGCTACGCCCTAGTTGCGCCTAAGTTGTGCGCTAGTTGTGTCGTACTTTCACCCTTCTTGTGCCCTACTTGTGCCCTGGGAGCGTCATAGTTGTGCCCTACTTGCGCCGTTGTTACGCCCAACTTACACCATCGTTGCACCCTAATTGTGCCTTAGTTGGAAACTCGCTACGTCCTAGTTGCCCCATATGCGCCCTAGTTGCGCCCTACTTGCACCCTTCTTTTGCCCTAGTTGTGCCGTACTTGCGTCCTTGATGCCTCCTACTTGTGCCCTAGTTGCTCCCTCGTGGCAACTCTGTTGGGCACTAGCTACGCCCTAGGTTTGCCTTAGTTACATCCTAGTTGCGCCCTACTTGTGCCCTTGTTGTGCCCTCATTGCGCCCTACTTGCGCCCTAGTTGCGCCCTAGTTGAGCTCTATTTGGGCCCTCAATGTTCCCTACTTGCGCCCTAGTTGCATCATAGGTGTGCACGAGTTGCGTCCTACTTGCGTCGTACTTGTATCCTACTTGCGTCCTAGTTGGGCCCTAGTTGTGCCTTAGTAACACCCTACTTGCACCCTACTTGCACCCCACTTGTACCCTAGTTGCACCATAGTTGTACCCTACTTGCGCCCTACTTGTACTCTAGTTATGCCCTATTTTTGTCCTAGTTGCGCCTAAGTTGGGCATTAGCTACGCCCGAATTGCACCCTAGTTGTGCCCTACTTGCACCCTACTTGCACCCTATTTGTGTCCTAGGTGTACCTACTTGCACCCTAATTGCGCCCTGGTTACGCCCTAGTTGCGCCTCACTTGGTCACTAGCTACGCCCTAGTTGCGCCCTAGTTGTGCCGTAGTGGCGTCCTAGTTAAGCCCAGCTTGCACCCTACTTGCACCCTCGTTACATCCTACTTGCACCCTCTTTGCACCCTAGTTGCGTCTCAGTTGGGCACTCTCTATGCCTTAGTTGCACCCTCCTTATGCCCCAGTTTTGCCCTAGTTGCACCCTAGTTGAATCCTTGTTGCTCCCTACTTGCATCCTACTTGCGCCTTAATTACACCCTCGTTGCGCCCTTGGTGAGTCCTACTTGCGCTTAACTTCTCCCTAGTTACACCATAGTTTTCCACAAGTTGCACCCTACTTGCACCCTTATTGTACCCTACTTGCGCCTTAGTTGTGCCCTTGTTGCGCCCTAGTTGTGCCCTAGATGCAGCCCTATTTCTACCCTACTTGTGCTCTAGTTGCACCCTAGTTGAGCCCTAGTTTTCCCTTAGATACGCCCTAGTTACGCCCTGGTTGCATCCTACTTGCGCCCTACTTGCGCCCTTGTTACATCCTAGTTGCGCAATAATTGCACCCTAGTTGTGCCATAGTTGCACCCTACTTGCACCTTATTTATTCCCTAGTTGCGCCCTAGTTACACAGTAGTTACGCCCTTGTTATGCCCTAGTTGCGTCCTAGTTGCACCCTATTTGCACCTTAGTTAAGCACTAGCTACACCCTAGGTGCGCCCTAGTTGTGCCCTAGTTGTGCCCTAGTTGTGCCCTACTTGTCCCCTACATGCATCCCACTTGTGCTCTTGTTGCACCCTAGTTGCGCCCCACTTGTACCCTAGTTGCACCCAAGTTGCGCCTCAGTTGGACATTAGCTACACCCTACTTTTGCCCTAGTTGTGCCCTAGTTACGCCCTACTTGCGCCCTAGTTGTGCACTAGTTGTACCCTAGTTTTGCCCTAGTTGCACCCTACTTGTGCCCTTCTTGCGCCCTAATCTAGTCCTACTTGTACATTAGTTGCGCCCAAGTTGCGCTCTAGTTGCACCCTTCTTGTACCCTACTTGCGCCCTACATGCGCCCTAATTTCAGCCTGGTTGTGCCCATATTGCGCTCTAGTTACGCCCTACGTGTGCCCTATTTTCGCCTCAGTTGCGCCCTAGTTGTGCGATAGTTGCGCCTCAGTTGGGCACTAGCTATGCCCTAGTTTCGCTCTAGTTGCGCCCTATTTGTGCCCTAGTTGCGTCCTAGTTGCGCCCTAATTACAACCTACTTGCGCCCTACTTGCGCCTTAGTTACGCCCTAGTTGCACCCTAGTTGCGCCCTACTTGCATCCTACTTGCACCCTTCTTGTGCCATAGTTACGCCCTAGTTGCATACTAGTTATGTCCTACTTGCATACTAATTGTGCCCTACTTGTGCCCTTGTTCCTCCGTAGTTGTGCCCTAGTTACGGCCTACTTATGCCCTACTTGCACACTTGTTGCGTCCTAGTTGAACCCTAATTGCGCCCTAGTTCCGCCCTACTTACGTCATTGTTGTGCCCAGCTTGCACCCTGTTTGGGCCCTAGTTGCAACTCAATTTGACACTAGCTACGTCCTAGTTGCGCCAAATGCACTCTACTTGCACTCTAGTTTTGTCCTACTTGCACCCTGCTTTCGCCCTAGTGTGCCCTACTTGCATCCTAGTTGCGCCCTACTTGTGCCGTGGTTGCTGCCAAGTTGCACCTCTCTTCGGCACTACCTACGCCCTAGGTTTGCGTTAGTTGCACCCTAGTTGCGCCATACTTGCGTCCTAGTTGCGCCCTAGGTACGCCCTAGATGCTTCCTAGTTGCGCCCTACTTATGCCCTAGTTGCGTCATAGTTGCGCCCTAGTTGTGCCCTTCTTGTGTCCTAATTTTGTGTTACTTGCTTTTTTGTTGCGCCCTGGTTGTACCCTAATGGTGCCGTACTTGCACCCTATTTGCGCCCTACTTGCACCCAAGTTACACCCTAGTTACGTCCTAGTTGCACCCTATTTGTGGCCTACTTCCACCCTAGTTGCGCCCAGGGTACGCCCTAGTTGTGCCCTGCTTGTGTCCTACTTGCGTCCTACTTGCGCCATACTTGCGCCCTAGTTGTGTCCTAATTGCCACATAGTTGTGCCCTACTTGTGCCCTACTTGTGCCCTTGTTAGGCCCTAGATGTACCCTTTTTGCGCCCTACTTGTTCCCTAGTTGGACCCTCGTTGTGCCCTAGTTGTGCCCTTGTTGCACCCTAGTTGCGCCCTAGCTGCGCCCTTGTTGCGCCCTACTTGTCCCCTACTTGCACCCTAGTTACACCCTGGTTCCACCCTAGTTGCACCCTTCTTGTAACCTACTTACACCATACTACTGCCCTAGTTGCGCCCTAGTTGTGACCTAGTTGTGCCCTTGTTGTGCCTCGGGTGGACACTAGCTACTCCTTAGTTTTGCCCAAGTTGCACCCTAGTTGCGCCCTAGTTACACTCCCAGTTGCGCCCTACTTGTGCCCTACTTCCACCCTAGTTACACCCTAGTTGTGCCCTACTTGCATGCTTCTTGTGCCCTACTTGAGCCCTAGTTGAGTCCTAGTTGTGTCCTAGTTATACCCTAGTTGTGTCCTCCTTGCGCCCTAGTTGTGCCCTAGTTGTGCCCTTGTTGTGCCCTACTTGCAGCCTAATTGGGTCCTAGTTGCACCCCTCTTGCATTCTGGTTACACCCTACTTGTGCCCTACTTGTGCCCTCCTTGCGCCCTACTTGTGCCCTAGTTGTGCCTTAGTTGCACCCTACTTGGGCCCTATATACGCCATAGTTGTGCCCTACTTGAACCCTAGTTGTGCCCTAGTTGTGCCCTAGTTGCGCCTCAATTAAACACTAGAAACGCCCTAGTTGTGTCCTAGTTGCACCCTAGTTTTGCCTTAGTTGCACACTAGTTGAGCCCTGCTTGCACCCTACTTGCACCCTAGTTGCACCGTACTTGCGTCCTAGTTGCGCCCTTGTGGCGCCCTAGTTACGTCCCAATTGGGCAACAGCTACGCCTTAGTTGCCCCCTACTTGCGCCCTAATTTTGCCCTAGTTGCACCCTGGTTGCGTCCTATTTACCCCCTAGTTGCATCCTACTTTCGCCCTAGTTACGCCCTAGTTGCGACATAGTTGTGCCCTACTTGCACCCTAATTCTGCCCTACTTCCGCCCTAGTTGTGTCCATGTTGCACCCTAGTTGTGCCCTAGATTCACCCTATTTGTGCCCTTCTTGCGCCCTAGTTATACCCAAGCTGAGCTCTAGTTACGCCCTAGTTGCATACAATTGCGCCCTAGTTGTGCCCTACTCGCACCCTAGTTGCGCCCAAGTTGTACCCTAGTTGTGCCTTACTTGTGCCCTAGTTCTGCCATACTTGCACCCTACTTGCTCCCTACTTGTATCCTAGTTACACCCTAGTTGCGCTCTGGTTGCGCCTAATTCAACCCTAGTTGCACCCTAGCTGCGCCTGAATTAGGCACTACCTATGCCCTATGTGTGCCCTATTTGTACCCTAGTTGTGTCCTAATTCTGCCCTACTTGCGTCATACTTGTGCCCTAGTTGCACCCTAGGTGTTTCCTAGTTACGTCCTAATTGTGCTCTGGTTGCGCCTTAGTTCGGCACTAGCTATGCCCTAGTTTCACCGTAGTTGTGCCCTACTTGCGCCATACTTGCGCCCTAGTTACGCCCTAGTTGCACCCTGCTTACCCCCTTCTTGTGCCCTAGTTGCAGCCTAGTTGTACCCTAGTTGTACCCTAGCTGTGCCCTACTTGCACCCTAGTTTTGCCCAAGGTGCGCCCTAGTTGCCCCCTTCTTGTGCCCTACTTGTGCCCTAGTTGTATCCTAGTTGTGTCCCTATTGCATCCTAGTTCTGCCCTACTTGCGTCCTACTTGCGCCCTATCTGCGCCCTAGTTGCACCCTACTTGTGCCCTTATTGGGCCCTAATTGTGCCCCAGTTGCGTCCTAGTTTCGCCCTACATGCGCTCTGCTTACGCCCTACTTGAGTCCTAGTTACGCCCTAGTTGCGCCCTACTTGCGCCTCACTTGTGCCCTATTTACACCCTAGTTGTACCCTACTTGCACCCTAGTTACACCCTAGTTGCGCCCTAGTTGCACCTCAGTTAGACACTAGCTACGCCCTAGTTGCGTCCTAGTTGCGCCCTAGTTGCACCCTAGTTGAGCCCTGCTTTCACCCTAATTGCACCATAGTTGGGCCCTCCTTGCGTCCTACTTGCATCTTGCTTGCGCCCTTGTTGCGCCCTACATGCGTTTCACTTGGGCACTAGCTACGCCTTAGTTGCACCCTACTTGCACCCTAGTTTTGACCTGGCTACACCCTTGTTACGTCCTAGTTGCCCCCTACTTGCATCCTACTTACACCCTAGTTGCACCCTAGTTACGCCCTAGGTGAGCCCTACTTTTTGCCTCTTGTCCTTAGTTGCACCCTAGTCACGTACTAGTGGCACCCTACTTGTACCCTAATCGTGTCCTACTTGCGCCCTAGGGTAGCCCTAATTTTGCCCTACTTGTCCCTAGTTGTGTCCTCGTTGTATCCTAGTTGTGTCCTTGTTGCGCCCTCTTTCCGCCCTACTTGTGCACTAGTTGCACCCAAGTTGAGCCCTAGTTGTGTCCTAGTTGGGCTCAGTTGTGCCCTAGTTGCGCCTTACTTAGGCCCTATTTGCGCCCTGGTAGTACCCTAGTTGCGCCCTAGTTAAGCCCTAGTTTTGCCATAGTTGCACCGTACTTTCGCCCTACTTGCACCCTAGTTACCCTTTAGTTACACCCTAGTTACACCCTAGTTGCACCTCAATTAGGCACTAGCTACACCCTCGGTGTGCCCTAGTTGTGCCCTACTTACGCCCTAGTTGTACCCTACTTGTACCCTACTTACGTCCTACTTGTGCCCTAGTTGCACCCTACTTGCACCCTAGAGGGCACACCAGAGGCGGCGTGAGCTTGAGCCGGGAGAGGGGTGGAGAAGCGTGATGGGACACCGGCGCCGGAGGATGAGGATACAGAGGAGGAGTCGGAGGTGCGCGCCCAGTGGGCGCGCATCGCCCGGGCAAGGCGGAGGTCATCCGGTGGAGCCGGGCAAGTCCGAGCAGAGTGCTCAGTCGAGCCACAGTTCCAATACACGACGACGCCCGGAATCCGAGAGGAGGGAGCAGCACCCTTGTCCTTGCCCTTGCCCTTTCCCTTCCCCTTGCCTTTTCCATGACCCTGGGAAGCAAGGGCAGAAGCAGGAGAGGACAAGGAAGAAGAGGCGGAGGCGGGGGAAGATGTAGTAGTGAAGGAGGGTGGAGCAGCAGTGGTGAGCGCAGCAACACCCGTGACGGCAGAGCGATGGAGACGCTTGTTCTGCGGACTAGTCCACCAAGCAGCAAGGCGCTCGGACGTGAAGTCCCAGAGAGCACCAATCCCAGGAGGCGACCTGGGCGGGACCGGCTGCGAGGCAAGGCGCTATAGCTCATCAGCTTTGACGTCGCGAAGGAGATCGGACAGCTCAGGAATGAGACCGTTGACCATGGTCAGAATGGCAGAGTTGTCTAGGAGCTGTATCGTCAAGCTCACGAAGGAGCTTGAGACCCCAAGCCCAATAGGCATCGGTAATCTCATCAGCGCGCATGAGGAGCATGTTGAACTGGATCGTAAGCGCGCTCTGAGCGGCCTGGCCCGTGACGGTGGTACGGCGACGCAGCATGGCGTATGCGCCAATGGGGTCAGCAGGGCGCTGGGCTGCAGGGTTAGCATTGAAGGTGCCAACATCATCAATGAGTGATTCAGGGGCAGCGACGATAAGGGCGCGGACTGCACGGGCGGACTCAGGAGCAAGTGGTGTGAAGGGAGCAACAGCGGGGGAGTAGTACTCCCACAGTTGCTCTCCCTGAGCCCAGGCGCTAAAACGCACCTCCCAAGACGAGAAGGCAAGTGAAGAGGTAAGTGCACGCGGCTGAGAAAAGAAGTCATGCTAATGAGGCGTAGGCAGAGGGGAAGAAGTAGCGGTAGTGCCAGTGTGCACAGCAGCAGAAGTGCTAGAAGCATAAGGGGTGACCGCCGGAAGAGTGGGGTTAGCCCCTGAAGGGGGAACAACAGACGCAGCGGGGAGGCGGCGAAGCACAATGGCGGCTACTTCATCAGCAAAAGCAGCGCGGTTGTCCTCGGTGAGTTTAAGACGGTCTTCAGCTTCTTGCTGGGCCTCGCGAGCGAGGGCCAGCTGGCTCTAAATGGTCGCAATGACTGACTTGTCGTCACCGGGCATGGTGACGACGTGTAGGCCCTGTCGGACAGATTTGGGCAGAGTTTCCCCTGCCCCAACGGGTGTGGGAAAAATGAGGTCGCCTGAGGCAAAACATAAGAATGTTGCAGGACAGCCCACCCCAAGTCAGACAAGACAAGCCACTGCACAGAAGGCAAAAAAAAAAAGAAGCAAGTACAGTGTGCAACAAGGGAGGGAGTCAAGAGGACGGACTGCGCAGGAAGGCAAGGAGATGTGGGACTGCAGCAGCGGCGGCCGCAGAAAGGATGGCGACTGTAGACGCAGCTGGAACCATGAGAGCTAGGGTTCCAGCGGTGAAGGCGGCACCGAGAGTGATGAAGACAGCCGCAGCGGAAACAGTCGCAGTGACAAGGCTGGAGCCGGCAGATGGAGCAGATGAGGCTGCTGCGACGGCGGCCGACGTAGAAGCGCGGATGGACGATGTTGCGACAGTTGTAGCACATGCTCCTGAGGCCATCGTCGACGCAATGGCAGAGGCTGCTGCGGAGATTTGGATGCCTATGTCAGCAGCGGCTGCAGCAATAGGTCCAACGACGGCTGCGGCCTTTGTGTATGCCTCTATGGAGCGCCCGGCGGAGGCTGCTGCAGGGGCACGCGAAGCTCTAGCGGCTGCGGCGAATGTAGCTACAGCCGCTGTAGCCGTGTCTACAATAGCAGAAGTGGAACATGTGAGAGCACCCACAAGACTGGCAATATCCTGTGTCAGTGTTGCGTACAGCTGAGCAGCGGCGGCCTCAGGGTTGGCGTGCGGCAGGTAATCCCCCCCAAACGAAGGGGTTGGGGAGATGCTTACCGGAAGATGACGTGAAGCGCGCGCAGTCGGTGCTGAGGCAAACTCGGACGCCCGGTCGCTGCTCATGCCTCTGCGACGACGTTCGCGGCGAGGCAGCGCCCCCCCTCCGTAGTATCCACCAGACGGGAGCACGCTGGGACTGTCATGATTTGCCAGCATGGAAGTTGCCGCACCACCGCAGCGGTGGAGTAGTGAAGCTGGCGGCAGCACCGGTAGCACGGAGGCACGAAGGCTGTCGCAACATGTGGCACTGTTGCACTGCAGCTTCTTGCTGCAGCGTGGCTTGAATTGCGACAGCCTCTACTGATGCGATTGAGGCAATGCAGTGACTACAAGCGCACTTCTGCGACAGCTTAGGGTGCAGCGGCTGCGGCGGCGAACGGCTACTGCTTCTTCGGTTGCGGTTGCTTAAAATGCAGTTGCTGCAACTGTGAGCGGCTGCTACTGCGTTGAATGCAGCTGCTTTGGATGCACCTGTTGCGACTGTTGCGGCTGCAGTTGCTTAGAGTGCGGCTGCTGTGGCTGCCGCGGCTACTGCGGTAAACAGTGCTGCTACAGAGGGCCCTTAGCTGCACTTGCACCTGCACTCGAGTCAGCGGGTGCAGCTCTGTATGCTGACGCCGTTGAGGCTAAGCCTGGTGCTATTGCTGCAAGAGCTTAGGTGTGCTAGACCCTATGTCCGTGACTACAATTGCTGTGGCTGTAACAGGCGGATCTGTAGTAGTAGCTGGAGTTGCCACTACGGTGTGCGTGTCTGCGAGCTACTACTATTCCTGCTGTTGCGTTTAATGTAGCAGCAGGAGTAGTTGCGGGTGCTGGCTCCGCAGTTGCGAGTGCTCGCTTCGCAGCGCAACTGCGAAGCAGGCTGCCGTTGCAGTTGCGGCTGTGGCAGCTGAGAAGGCTGTGACTCAAGACGGTGCTGCTGCTTAAGCTGCTGCCGTAGATGTGGCAGCTGCAGATCAGTAGCACCCGCGGACGCGAGCAGTCTCGCAAAAAAGGGGCACACCGGCGAGTGTCTTCACGTGGCTCGTGCTGCTGCCTGCCACAAGATGTGAGTGAGCAGCGAGATGCCGTGGGAGCGTGTTCCACAGCAGCTTGGCAGCAAGAGTGCTCCACGTGACAGAAACAGCGGCGGAAGCGACGGTGGCGACAGAGACCGGCCGCACACCGGGATCTAGCGCTCGATTTGCAAGCGCAACACCCCCTCTCCCCACTGCTCTGATACCAGTGGATGAAGGATCCTAGTGAGGAGGAGAGCGAGGGAAGTAGGGAGGACGAGCCAAGCACACTAGACACCAAACGCCATGGATGCTTGACTTGTCCAGTGACGAGCGTAAGAGAACACACGCGAAGTAACGAGAGAGACGAGACGAGGGGAGCAAGAGCTCGCTCCCCTCGATCGGGTGGGGAGCGAGCCCACCTGCGATCGTGGGTTTTCCCATTTGCCCAATCTCGAGCCTAACCCTCCACTGGTCTTTTTATCTAAGCTTGTCAGCAACATGCATCCTAGACAGAAGCACCTAGGCTATCCTAGTGTCAACAATAAATCTGGTTATGCAGGCCTGTGCATTAGGCAATCCTAATGCACCTTGTGACTGTGACTCTGAACGGTCTCCTTGTGAGCCGGCGCCACGTGAATGGTGACATCAGTGCCAGTGTCACTCCAGAATCAATCACCTACGTCAATGCGGTGAGTGTGCAACAAGGCCAGAGGTCACAACAGAACTGTGGGGCACAAACCAACACACACCCCGATATCGGATTGTCCCAATTTATGGAATTTTTTTCTACTCTGCACCTCATCCATTTGAACCATTCACTTTCTGGTGGGCGTAACATGAGGCGCCCACGTTCCGCAGGGTGTCGAGGATCCACATTTAGCATTAAGGGCACAAGACTCATGTGTGTGGCAGACTGGGGGTTAGTTTGGGATCTAGCCGCTGCTTGATCATCCATTGTAGAGCAAAAACGTTTTGACGTTTTCGCAAATTTAGGTCGAAACTGCTTGCCAAACTCTGACCATGCCAGCTGGCACGGTCAAGTTTGGATCCATGTGGCAGTTACAAAAGACAAAAGGGGTCCTGAGGTCGCATTCTGACTTCCGCGAGGAGAAAGACCCAAAATCGCATATGAGATGTCGCGATGCATCTTTTTATAAAGAGATGCATCATAGACACCGATATTTAGAAGCACGTGAGAGATTTTTATAAAAACCTATAGATTATTTTACCGACGGGAAGAAATTGTACAAAACAGACTCTCAACTAAAAGGAAAGAGAGCACGAAATGAAGTGGGTGTCACAACGGATACGATTGTGATATAATCATAACTTCGTGCACGAACATACGTCGTAGCTTCGAAAGGGGTAGTTACGCTCTATGACGACGTGACGCGGTGAGACCCGTGTGACAAACGGGCATCGTCGGCAAAGCCGACCGCGACAAGTCTACCACGTGAGACGCGCTAGGAGACCCGAATGAGGGTTGCGAACTCCACAGATTTCGCTTCTACACCCTCGCTTGGCAAACAACTGCAAACACGGTCTTAGAAGCATCCTGACGCGCAAAACGGGCCCCGGCAGAGAGGCAAGACAGCCAGCTTCGACAGCAACCACCTCCGCCGCGACAGCAAGGGCCCCTGCTGCGAAAGCAACTTCTAAG
>SZWC01001723.1:250108-265837 GCA_023375785.1 Penium margaritaceum | reverse complement strand
GGAGACCTCCAGTTTATGGTTTCATGTTCTAGGACGCGTGTACTCCCCGTCCGTGCCTTTTGGTGCGGCGGGGATGACGGGGCCTGGTGGGCTAGCCGCCAGTCCCCAGTACAAAAGCTCAGTGTAGGGCTCATTGTTCTCTCTCCTTTGATTCTTAATCTACTCGTTCCAGACTTAGCCAAATTTTGGCGCTGTGTCTCTCCCGCTCACCACCAGAGCTCATGTCTCTTTCAACATGGGCCTGCATGCCCTAGACCTATTTTAGTCGTGCACACAACGGCAAGGGTCCGGCTAGGCGACACAAGGTGTCAGAATGCTTCAATAGCATTTGCAGAGAGAGATGAAAAATGATAGGTCTGATATTATGTACTTAGTGTGACCTCTCGGCTCACGTCCTTTGCCGTGCAGACCCCTGATGAGGCAGAGGTTACGGAAGATAAGGGGAGCACCCATCGGCCGAGCAGCCACAAGGTACACTCCAGCCGTCTTCACGCGCGTTGGGTTCTCTCCTGGAGTGCTGACACCTTGTCTCAAAACTCGTGCATGTTTGAGCTATGTTGGCTTGCTGACCTAGTTTTGTCTTGTGAACTAGTGAGAGTTAAGTCTGGCATAGTTTAGGCCTAAACGTTCATTGTGGGCTTGTGAGACATAGGAGGGGTTATTCCCCTTGTTTTTGAGTGGGCACCGATGAGCCCCACGTCACCGGCCGATGGGTGGGCTCATTTACTGAGCTCCATCCGCCGTCACTCACTCACTCGCTCTTTTGCCTCTCGCTCTCACCATGGTTGTCCGTTTTTTACTCCCGTTGATCTTGTTCTGACCTCAGTTGTGCTCTACGTGGTTGCGTGAGGGAAGATAAATAGGGTGATCTTGTTTTGGTGTCAGAGCACGATGAGCCAACGCTCGTCGCATCGCGCATGAGAAGCGCAAAGTCCTGGGAGGGCTCGCCGAAGCAGCCGCGGCCATCTGCCGCTGCACTGAACAGCAACAGCAGTAGCAGCCGCGTGAAGCAGCAGCCGAGGCGATGGCAGCGGCAGCGGCAGTAGCGCATCAGCTCGTCAGTGTTGGCCAAGCCGCAACGCCACTGTGCAGAGCAGCAGCAGCAGTGGCAGCAGCGGCAGCAGCAACGTCGTGCAACAACGTCCGGCAGTAGTAGCCAGCAGCAGCACCAGCCAGTGACGACTGCTTAGCTGCTGCGGAAACAGCTGGCAGCTGCTGCACTGGTTCAGCCGCTGCAACGACTGAGCAACGTCGCTGGCGGCTGCGCAAAGTAGTGACTGCAGCGGCAGCGGTGTGTGGCAGCGTGCAGCAGTAGCAGTCAATAGCCGTAGCGGGGTGCAACGGCGGACAATAGTGGCGGCGTGGTTGCGGCAGTGGGCTGCACTAGCAGCCAGCCACAACTGCAAAGGCCGCTGCAGTACAGCGACAACGACGACGGCAGCGGCAACAGCAGCAGTAGCAACAGCAGCAGCAGCCTTCAAACCTTCTCTGGTATACCCCCCCCCCCCCCCCTTTTCTGGTTGCGCTCCCCTCTCTTCCTGGGTTGGGTGGGGGTGGTTCAGGTACCCACAGGCAGTCTCACAGCCTATCCCAGGTTTCCCACGCCCACTGAGGCAAGGAAACGGTGCCGAATTTTTTCGGCAGCGTGGGGGGGGTCCAACGGTGGCTTTTTAGGCTGAAAAAGGCCTCGTCAACTTACCCACGTCCACTGGGGCGGGGGAAACGCTGCCGAACATTTTTGGCAGCGTAGGAGAGGTCCAACGGCGGTCTTTAGGCTGAAAAAGGCCTCGTCACACGTTCCACGCCCATTGGGACGGGGTGAACGCTGCCGAAATCTTCCGGCAGCGTTCATCACTCAACGTCATGCCCAAAGACACACCAGTCGGAGTCGGCAGTGCCGGCTTCACTATGGAGGCTGGCATTGCCGCCTCCGGTGTAAGTAGCGGCACACCGGGCATGACGCGGGATGAATCCACATCTAGCCCTAGCTCATTGGCTCGCGGACTACACGAGCTGCGCGAGCAGCAGCCCCAGCAGGCTGAACAGACGGCCAAGATGATGGTTGACCTGTCCAAACTGTTTCGTGGCGCAGTCCAGCCACAGTAGCAGCAGCCGCATCAACAGCAGCAACATCATCAACAGCAGCAGAAGCAGCTCCGTGATGCATTGCAGAAAATGACAGTCGAGAGCGCAGTTGTAACCGATGTCGATGCAACGTTAGGAGCTTTCGACGCCGATCCGTCTGACAACCTTCCAGAGTCAGACTCAGATGCTAGTGACGAGGAAGGCATCTTACGCCTGCGCCTCAACCGACTCGAAAAGGGACGTCGAACCGCTTAGGGCCAAAGGAATACCATTCGGCGAAGCAGGCCCTAGCACCGTGCCAAGGACAACTGCAGACCCGGCTTCCCTATAGGACCAACTGCTCCGCTTGAGTCTGGGACTGGAAGAAGGCCCCCCGTCACCGTCGCCAGCACAAGCTGTCCCGGCAGCACTGCCGACGACAAAGCCACCCAAGTGGTTTGAGACCGAACCTCCTGCCTACCGACAGGATGACAGCTACACCACCTGGGAGACACGATTCCGAATGTCAGTAGTCAGTGAGGGGGTGTACCCATACTACACCATCTAGTATCAGACGACAGATCCCCAGCAGGCGGCAACCGCCGACCGCGCCACCTATGGCTTGCTGAAGGCCGTCCCAGAGGAGTACACACTCGACTTCAAGCCCTTCCTTGGTGACCCCCGCACCGGAGCTAGAGCTAATCCCCTCAAGGCATGGAAGCTGGCGACCACTCTTTTTGAAGGAGCTACCATGGAAACAACGCCACAGCGTCTGTCAGACTTCAACTCCCTTCGCCAGGGCGGACACGAGGAGCCAACCGACTATTGGCAGCAGGCGATGCGGCTCTACATGGCTCTTGGGAAGAACGGCCAACTCATGGCGTTCAACACCATCAAAATCGGCGTTGGGCACGAGTACGCCAAGACATTCGACAACTTCAGCCTGAGCAGTCTTCAGGAGATGGCCGACAGAGGACTCCTCTTGTCATAGGCCACAAAGCACTTCCTACATGTGGCAGGAGTTGGAGCAACAAATGACGCCCGTTATGGCGCATCAGTCGTAGCTTTCACAGGAGTACAGACATCACGCACCTTCCCCCTTACCTCCCTTCTATCGTCGCTGCCAATGACGACAACCGCAACAGAAGCTAGTTTAGTTGTGGCAGTTCAAGGGAAGAAGGGAAAGAACAACAATAGGGGTGGCAAGGTTGGTAAGGACCAGACGGCTTCGAGGCCGACTCGGGAACGACAGTGGTTGTACTACAATTGCGGGGGAGTACACCGCTACACGAAGTGCAAGCTCCCGAAGAACTGCATGAAGATCGCACAAGGGCTGCAACAGGCATTCGAACAGCGTGAGCACGCATCCGCCCACACCATTGCAGCAACTGACACGCAGTCTCTACCAGGAGCAGATGCAGCCAAAGACAGCACCAACAGCCCGACACCTCTAGAGAAGCAACTGGCAACCCAGGCCCGTTGAGTATCACTACATCTAGAACCTGGTGGATGAAGGTGAGGTTCAGCTCATGTTGGTCGGCAATGACTCGCAGCGTGCTGATTTTCTAAGAAAGGCCATTAGCCGTACTAAGTTTCTAGCGGCTGATTCTGTGGGATCGCACCCTGCCTGTGCCGTGAACTGAACTTTGCCCTTCAGCTGTGTTCATTGTTGTTTCTCATCATGTTGCTCTTGTGTCCTTATTCATATCAGTGCTGCTGCGTGTATGGACTTGTTTGCCGTGTGGTCATGGGGCACGCCGGAGTTTTCTGTTATGGTCTTTGCGATCTGGTTGTCACACCGAAGCACAACGGGGGGCATGGACTGACCTAGCTCGCGTAACAGACGCACCAACCACACACTCTTGGCCGCGTCAGCACCCAGAGCCATGTACTCTGCCTTTGCGGTGCTGCGAGCAATGCAACCCTGCTTGCCACTGTGCCATGAGACGCCTGTCCCCCCAAGGAGGAATATGTATCCCGTGCGACTGTTGCCGTCCGGAATCCATGCCCAGTCACTGTCTGTGCATCCGTCGAGGACCACTGAGGTCTGCCCTCATTAGTGAAGTCCCATGCAGGCAATGGAAACAACATACCGCACGCATCGAACTACGGCCTCAAGGATCCATCTACGCGGCGCCTGAGAGAACTATGCCAGCAGGTTAACCGTGAATTCGATGTATGGCCGTGTCGTCGTGACCAGGTACATGAGCGAGCCAATGATCCACAAGTATAGGGTCACGTCGACCAGTTCTCCCAGCTTTCATGGATCATCGACCTTCAGGGCGTCCTGTCCGTCTAGGGTGATCGGGGTGGACGCCGTGCACACACTGCTAAGCAGCTCGGCGAAACGCTCCCCCAGGGTGAGGGCGTATCGCTCCTGATAGACCAAGAGTGTCCGACGAGCGCGATCATGGAAAATCTGCATGCCTAGAAACACTGCGGCCTCTCCCATGTCCTTCATTTTGTATGTTGATTGTAGCACGCCCTTGGCTGTTTCGACAACCTTCAGATCTGGCGAGGCGATTAGGAGGTCATCAACGTAGACCAGGGTGGTCGAAATGGGCGTAGTGGTCTGGGACAAGAAAAGCGACGGGTTCGCCGCGCTCTAGACATAGCCCGCTCGTAGGAACGTGCCGGTGATCTCCTTGTTCCAGCATCAAGGCGACTGCTTTAGGCCGTACAACGCTTTTTGCAGCAGGTACACACGACTGCTGCCATCCTCGAAGCCTAGGGCCAAGACCATGTAGATCTCTTCTTCTAGTTCTCCATGTAGGAATGCGTTATTGATGTCCATCTAGTGGAGTTCCAAGTCGTGCTGGGCCACCTGGGACAGCAGACCCAAGGCCGTGGTCGTGCGTCCAACTGGTGCAAAGGTCTCAGTGAAGTCAATCCCTTCCACCTGAGAGAATCCCTTTGTAGTCAATCTTTCTTTGTAGCGATCAACTGTATTGTCCGGCTTCAACTTCTTTCGCCAGACCCACTTGGCCTGAACGGCCTTTCGTCCGGGCGGCAGGTCTACAAGATCGTAAACCCCATGTTCTTTGATAGCTGCCAGCTCAGACTCGCATGCTGTACGCCAGAGTGCTGCATCGGGTCCAGCCAGAGCCTGACGCAGTGTGCTGGGGTCTGGTGTCACTCCCACCACACTGGGGTCTGGGGTTGCAGCATCTCCACTACGCGTGGCTAAGGCATAGGCCGCAGGCAGAGGGCCAACGGTGATGGTGGACTCTGCGGAATCCATCACAAGATGACACTCGTGAGCAAGGAGAGTAAGGCCTATATCACAGACAGGGTGGACTTCAATGAGCCCCTGTGCGCTGAGACCCAAGGCCCTCATGCCTAGGTCCCCGCTGCGCACGCTGCGACTGGGACGCGGTCCGAGGCGTCCACCCTCACCTCGCCGGTATGGCTCTGGTGATGGTGCAACTGGGGCAGGTGGTGGACACTCGTCCGACACGGAGACGAGTGGCGAAGCGCCAGGTGATGCCGGTGCGTCAACTAGGAAGACAAAGGGTGAGGATGCCACAGGCAACATGACTGGTGACATAGACTGCACAGGTGGTGCAGTCGACGTAGGTGACACTGGTGACTCCGTCGGTGATGGAGATGTAGGAGACAGGGGCAACACAGGTGACGTGACAGACTCTTGTATTGCAGGGGATGCTAGTGGAACGGTGGACGCAGGGAGGAGAGGTGACGCAGTCAATGCGGGCGGTGTGGACGACACTGGCGAGCCAGCTAGTGGATGAGACAAACCAGTGGCGTCTAGGCTGACCGGGACAACATCAGCGGTCAGCCCACCCTTCTCTACGTGTGGAATTGCACCACACCCAGGGGAATGCAACGGTGGGGTGCCTCCGGCGGGCAGACTTCTAAAGGAGAGACGCTCAAAGAATAGGGCGTCTCGAGACTCGACACTGCGACGCCGATTGGGGTCCCAAAACTGCCAAGCCTTAGAGCGTGAAGCCACGCCTACGAACACGCGGACGCGGCCTCTAGGGGAGAATTTGGACCCTTGCTGTTCTGGTGTGAACCGGACGCAAGCAAGCGACCCCCACACCACCGAGAGCCGGAGGTCGGCGCGACGTCCGTACCACAGTTGGTACAGTGTGTGTGTGTGTGTTCAGGAGGGCGCCGTGAGGAATCCTGTTCCACACCCATGTCATGTAGGCCATGCCCTCGAATGCGAAGGCTTCAGGCATTCCACTGTCCACACGCATGGAGCGAACCACATCCTCCATGGTGCGGTTCCAACGCTAAGACACACCATTTTGCTGTGGCGTGGCTGGAGGAGAGAGATTGTGAAGCACTCCCACTGCGGTGAAGTAGCGGTCGAGATCGCCCATATATTCGCCGTCCCGATCAAAACGGATATTCTGGAGTGTATGGCCAGACTGACGTTCGACCATGACAAGCCACGTTCGCACAGTGAGCGCAGCATCGCTTTTCAGTTGCAAACTGAAGACCCACCGCATACGAGTGGAGTCATCCGTGATTGTAAGGACATAACGTCCTCTGTCATCCTGAAGCTCCACGGGGACGGGCCCCAGGAGGTCAGAGTGGACCAGCTCAAGGGGGTTAAGGGCCCGTGAGTCGGACAGGGGGTATGTGGCATGGTGCATCTTACCTTGTGCACATTGTAGGAAATCGGTCTTGGGCGGCGCCTCAAAGGACGCTGCGTCAAGACCGAGCGTAGGTTGGGTGCGCCATTGAGACATGAAAACGCCGAGCCCAGTTGCTGAGACGTAAACACACCGAGCTCCGTCTATGAGGTTTAGGTCATTCGTGCCCTGTTTTTGACATGCAACGATGAAAAACAAATGTTAAACAAGAACTACCCCTCTTTTCACCCGCCTCTTCTGCTCATGTTAGGATAGAGGATCCTGATGTGAGGGAGAGCGAGGGAAATGGGAAGCACAAGCCAAGCACACAAGAGAAAAACACCATGGATGGTTGAGGAGCGAAGAGTAGAGAAAAAAAAACAAGTAGCAAGCGAGAGAGGAGCTAGATTCCAAAGGAGGAGCTAGCGGGATGACGAGCGGGCGGGCAGCAAGCCCATCCTTGCTCCCACCCACGCATAGTGGGAGCCGAATCTTGGACCTCACCCACGCATTATCCTCACACCTGCGACCCAAGAAACCCGGGAAACAACCCTGAGACAAAACTCATAGAGCCCCACTAGGAAACCTAGTGTCAATGATGAATCGGGTTATGCAAGCCTATGCTAGAGATAATCCAAATGCATCATGTGAATGTGGCTCTGGATGGTCTCCTTCGGAGCCGGCACCACGTGAGCGGTGACATCAGCACCAGTGTTCAGCATCAATCACCTGTGTCAGTGTGATGAGTGTGTAGCGAGGCCAGAGGTCACAACAGATTTGTGGGACACAAACCAACACTCCCCCATGACCCACAGCCAACGCACAGCGACACGAACTCACAATCACAAACGAGTGTCACAAGGAGTGACATACAACTGTACACTCACTAGGAACGGTCATTCACCCAGGAACGGTCATTCACCACGTGGACACAACACCCCAACAGCATACATAGCCACCTTGAAGACGTTACTGCTGAGTGCCTTTGTCAGGAAGTGTGTCCGCTGCTGTCGTGTGTCAACCTAGACAACCTGGACATCACCTGCAGCAATGCGCTCATGTACAAAATGATGCTCATCATTGATGTGCTTTGTGCTTGTGTGATGCATGCCATCATGTTCAGCAATTGCCTTAGTACTTTGGTTGTCACAGCGCAATGTGATGCAGCGGATGGGGACGCACAGTTGCTATAGCAAGCCACACAACCATTCAATCTCGTAAGTGCCTGCGCCGAGAGCAACATGCTCAGCCTCATTGGAGTTGCGGGCCACATAACCCTGCTTACCACTCTTCCACGACATAGCGGTTCCTCCAAGGAACCGCTATGTCGTGGAAGCGACATAGCGGTTCCTTGGAAGAACTGCTATATTGCTTCCACGACATAGCGGAATGTACGTCTGTGTCATGTACCCAGTCGCTGTCTGTATATCCATCCACAACAATGGATGGTTGAGCACTATAGCACAATCCAATGCGGTCAATGAAGAGGGCGTACCTGACAACGAGCATAGCAGCCTCCATGTGTCGGGCTTGGGGAGCCTCCTCAAGCTCTATGCCCAAGAAGACGCGAGCAGGGCCAAAGTCTTTCATCTTGTACGTGGACTACATGATCGTCTTGACTGACTGGACAATAGCCTGACTAGGCGATGATAACAGTAGGTCATCCACGTAGACGAGGACAGCGATGAACGGGGCAGAGGGTGGACTGACAAAGAGTGATGGATCCACCGTACTAAGTTGGTAGCCTCCTTTCTCAAGAGTGGATGTGATCTCTTGGTTCCTGCACCGTGGCGATTGCTTCAGGCCATAGAGAGCGTTCTGCACTCGCTACACACAGTCAATGCCGTCGAAAAAGCCGGGAGGCTGGACCATGTAGATCTCGTCATCCAGCTTTCCGTGGAGGAACGAATTGTTCACATCCAACTGCTCTAACTCCCACTTGTGGTGAGCCACAAGACTCAACAGTGCTCTGGTAGTGGCGTACCGCCCGACCAATGCAAACGTCTCGTTGAAGTCGACGCCGTGGACCTGGGAGAATCCCTTTGCCATGAGGCGTGCCTTGTATTTTTCGAGAGCACTGTTGGGCTTGTACTTGCATCGAAAGACCAAACGAGCATCGATGGCTTTGCGCCCAGGCAGTAGATCGACAAGAACATAGACCAAATGGCCATCAAGGGCATTGAGCTTGTCACGCATTGAAGCCTCCCATTGCTGAGCTTCAGAGATTGCACGGGCTTGACGTACAGCGATCAGTTTAGGGAGCAAGGCAATGGTGACCGATGTGGCGTGACACTCCGCAAAGCTGCTCAAGACAGCAGCTTCCAAGGCCCACTCATGCTCAGAGGCGAGGAGCGTGTAGCCGAGGGCGGAACTGGGATGGACGACTCTAGTAGCCAAGCCCAGCACGTCCATGCCGGTGGGGAGAACAGGCGAGTGGGCATGCTAAAACCCAGGCTCAGATGAAGGAGGGCATGCCTTTGTTGTGGAGGTGTTAGAGCACTGGGGTAAAGCAGAAAGACGTCCACCCCCGACGAAGGGTGACACAGGGGCAAAACTATTGGGAATGTGTGGAGGCAGGTCAGGCACCCGGACAGGAGGTGTGCATGGGCTCGAAGGGTCAGCGGAAGGCGAGGCAGACTGGGCAGAGTTAGTGACCGGAGACAATGGTACGTCATAGGGGCTGGACGACAAGTTAAGGAAGAGGGCACACAGAAGGTAGGAACAGGCCCTAATGAAGAGGACGGCAACGAGGGTGAAAGCTGCTGTTCAGCAACAGGGACAGCAGAACCGGCAAGACTGACAAACCCCCTCAGACGAGAGAGAGGGAGGAGCCAAAGGACAGGCGACCGAGATCGGGAAGGAAGACAGACCCAAAGAACAGAGCATCATAAGACTCAACGACACAGTGACAGACAGGGTCCCAGAAACGCCAGGCTTTAGACTGTGCTGAAACCCCGAGAAAGGGGTACACACGACCATGAGGACACAGTTTCCCATCACGGAGATCCTTTGGAAGCCAGACAGAAGCAATGCTACCTGAAACCCAAGCAAGATGAAGATGTAAGAAACCGGGGTGCGGTTCCAACGTGGCCCGAAGGGTCCCTCATACTCACGGCTATGTTTTGTGCGGGTGGTTTTGAGTCTAAGCGTGAGCTTTCTGGTCGCCTCACACTATGTTTCTGGCAGTTGAAGACAAATGTGAGACAATCACTTTTGCGAAGGCAATAACGCAATTTTGCATTAGTTTCTGAACATGGACATTATCTGAACATTTGTAGGGCTAGTCAAGAGCTCTCCAACGCATCAAACCGTGCGCATTCCAATCATCGTAGCTCCCGCTACGTCAGCCGAAGCGCAGCACCCCAAATCAGCCGCTCAGTTGGCGGCGCGCACCACGTCGCCCACCGAGGCGCCCTCACACATCAAGGATCCATCAAAACATCATTCCGGAGGCGCAAATGTCCCTACGCGTACTGGCGGCGCCCCTTGCGCCTTTGGGGTCTTTTTCGATGAGTTAATCATCAAGTTCGGTAATGGGGATTGATGTGGGTCGAAACCTGTTCGCATACCTCCTGTCGGAATTCTGACGAAGTCCCCGAGTAGCAAATTGTGCTACTGCGTTTCAAACTCTGAGCCAAGATTTTGGCTAAGTCCCTCAGTAACAAACAGCACTCCTGAAATCCGGCGGATCATCCACCGGACGCCTCGGCAGATCTTCCAGAGCAAAATCCCCAGATGGCATTTTGTTACTCGTTCCGGTCAATTATTCACCGGAAATCGAACCGCGGCCAGCTCCAAGAGCTGCCGCGCACACCCCAACTTTGGAAGTCCATATCTCCCTCGTTACTAGTCCGATTTTGGTGAAGAAACTTTCACCAAATTGAGCGACTCGTCAACTTATAGGGGTAATGCTCCATTTTAGGATCCAAGCAAACATCGAGTCACCAGATCCGTCGACGAGGAATTTCCTCTCTCTGGCGGCTCGTCGGCGCCTCCTAGCGCCGCACTTGGGCATGCAGAGGGACAATTTTCAACAGAAGATCGGCTCGATGACCATTCCAGTGCTCAAAGGGTGTGAAAGTACAGAGTAGGGGACCATGGGGAACATGGTTCTAGACCCACGTCATATAGCACATTGCTTTGAAAGCAAAGAGTGGCAGCAAGCCGGACTGAGACAGAAGTGTGCGGACAGTGTCCGCAAGTGTCCGGTTCCAACGCTGAGAGACATTATTTTTTTGGGGTGCGCAAGGAGCGGACATCTCCAGATACACCCTACAAGACTCGAGGAGACGAGCGATGGGACCAAGAAATTTACCGCCACGGTCGCTGCGGAAGACTTGCAACAACCGTTGACATGCACACTCAGCCTGAATAAGCCATGATTTAACGACAGAACAAACATCGCTCTTCTAGCAAAGAGCAAACACCAACAAAAACGAGACAAATCATTGGCAAGTCACAAAACATAGCAACCAACGTCACCAAGTAGGTCATGAGGCAAGGGTCCCATGACATCCGCATGAACGCGATCAAGTGGATGTGCAGAGTTAGACTCACAAGGAGAGAAAGGAGAGCAATGTATCTTTCCTTACGCATAGTCAAGACAATTAGCAGAACAAGGGGCTAGGAAGGTAGAGGGCGAGAGGCCAAGAGTAGGCTGGAGACGCAGCATGCTATGAATAGCATCGATGTGGACATGGCCAAGGCGACAATGCAAGAGACGGACGAGGTCAAGGGCGAGAGAGGGTGCAACGTGAGCAAGAGTGACGCCGACGGCAGGGGCAGGGGGGGCGTGCAAGGGAACACGATAGAGTTTGCCAAACTTGACACCACAGAGAACAACACGGTCGGAGGAACGAAGACAGACACTACCAACACCATGGCTAGCAGTGACTTCCATACCATGATCATCTAGGGATGGAACAGACAGTAGGCTGAGCTCCAACGAAGGCACATACAAAACTTCAGGCACATACAGGGCACCACTGGGTCCGACAAAGCGCACAACGCCCACACCCTGAACCGGAAGCAACTCACCAGGCCCAGTACGAGCAAAGCGGACAGAACCGACACGGCCTAATGAGACGAACGAGGAACGCACGGATGTCATGTGGTGAGTTGTCCCAGAGTCGAGGACCCAGGACACACGCACGGGGCGTAGCACACTCGACGTGGCGATAGTGCCAACGGATGACGGAGATGGGGTACAAAGGGCGAGACCACAAGGAAATCATACTACCAACGCTCAATCCACGAGACAGACGTACACAAGGCACCAAGAACGTGACCGGGAGGATCCCCACGAAGGACACTGTCAGTTTGACACAAAAGACCTCTAGCAAGAGGTGCAACACCCTCACTTCCCTGGTCGCGAAGGCAGAGAAGCTGAAGGAGGGACTGCTAAAGTTGGCGCTCGCGATCCCTGTGCTCACCATCCCACAGAGGCTGGTGGAGCTAGAGTAGATGCGCCGGTGGAAGGAGGGAACCACGGCGGAGCGGTGTAGGCTAATGACGGGGGACCAGCATATGCAGGGGCATCGTAAGGAGGTTGCCAGCCCTAGGGGTAGGTGCCAGGCAATGGAGGCAAATGTACACCAGAGGCATCGTGACCCTTAGCCTGGAGAGGGTTGGAGGAGTGTGATGGAGCACCGACACCTAAGGGTGTAGGCATAGAGGAGGAGCTAGAGGTGCGCGCCCAGTGAGCGCGCATCACTCCAGCAAGGCGGAGGTCATCCGGTGGAGCGGGGCAAATCCTAGCAGAGTGCTTGGTTGAGCCACAGTTCCAACACACGACGACACCCAGAACCCGCGAGGAGGCAGTATCACCCTTGTCCTTGCCCATGCCCTTGCCCTCTCCCTTGCCCTTTCCACGACCCTGGGAAGCAAGGGCAAAGGCAGGGGAGGACGAGGAAGAAGCGGCCGAGGCAGAGGAAAATGTAACTTAAGAGGAGGGTGCAACAGCAGTGGTGAGCGCAACAACACCCGTGACGGTAGAGCGATGGAGACGCTTGTTCTGCAAGTTAGTCCACCAAGCAGCAAGGCGCTCGGACGTGCAGTCCCAAAGAGCACCTGTCTTAGGCAGCAACCTAGGCGGGACCGGCTGTGAGGCAAGGCGTTGCAACTCATCAGTTTTGACTTCGCGAAGGAGCTCGGACAGCTCAGGAATGAGACCGTTGACCATGGTCAAACCGGTAGAGAGTTGGCCATGTGCTGCATTGTCAAGCTCACGAAGGAGCTTGAGACCCCGAGCCCAATAGGCATCGGCGGTCTCATCAGCTCACATGAGGAGCGCATTGAACTGGACCATAAGCGTGCTCTGAGCGGCTTGGCCAATGACGGTTGTATGGCGACGCAGCATGGCGTATGCCCCAATGGGGTTAGCACGGCGCTGGGCAGCAAGGTCAGCATTGAAGGTGCCAACATCATCAATCAGCGACTAAGGTGCAGCGGCGATGAGAGCGCGGACAGCACAGACGGACTCGGTAGCAAGTGGTGTGAAGGGAACAACAGCGGGGGAGTGTTAATTCCACAGTTGCTCTCCCTGAGCCCATGTGCTGAAGCGCACTTCCCAAGAGGAGAAGGCGAGTGCAGAGGTAAGCACAGGTGGCTGAGAAAAAAAGTCATGCTGGCAAGGCACAAGCAGAGTGGAAGTAGTGGCGGCGGTGCCAGTGTGGGCAGTTGCAGAGGTGCTGGAGGCAGAAGGGGTGACCGCTGGAAGAGTGGGGCTAGCTAGCAGACGGAGTGGGGAGGCGGCGAAGTACAATAGCGGCTACCTCATCAGCAAAAGCAGTGTGGTTGTCCTCAGCGAGCTTAAGACGATCCTCAGCCTCCTGCTGGGCCTCTCGAGAAAGGGCCAGCTGTCGCTGAAGGGTTTCCATGACTGACTTGTCGTCGCCAGGCATGGTGACGATGTGTGGGCTCTGCCAAACAGATTTTGTCAGAGTTTCCCCAGCCCCAGTGGGCGTGGGAAAAATGGGGCCCAGCCCAAGTCAGATAGGACAAACCACCGCACAGAAGGCAGGAAAAGAACGTAAGTAGGTGCAGTGTGCATCAAGGGAGTCAAGAGGACGGGCTGTACAGGAAGGCAAGGAGATGTGGGACTGCACCTGTGGCTGCTGCAGAAAGGATGGCACCTGTAGATGCGACTGGCACCACGAGAGCGAGCACCCCAGTGGTGAAGGCGGCACCAAGAGTGATGAAGACGGCCGCAACGGAAACAACCACAGTGACTAAGCTGGAGCCGGCAGATGGGGTAGATGTGACGGCTGCGACGGCGGCCGAAGTAGGAGCGCGGATGGACGATGCGGCGCCAGCTGTAGCAGATGCAGCTGAGGTTGTCGCTGATGCAATGGAAGAGGCTGCAGCGGAGATTTGAGTACCTATGTCAGTAGCGGCTCTAGCAATGGGTCCAACGACGGCTGCGGCCTCAGTGTATGCCTCGATGGAGTGCCCGGCAGAGGTTGCTGTAGAAGCACGCAAAGCTCTAGCGGCTGCAGCGAATGGAGATGCAACCGCTGCAGCTGCATCTATGATAGCTGAAGTGGTACGTGTAAGAGCACCCACAAGACTAACACCGTCCTCTGTTAGTGTTGTGTACAGCTGGGTAGCGGTGACCTCCGGGTTGACGTGCAGAAAATGACCCCCCCAGACGAAGGGGATGGGAGACGCTTACCGGACAGTGACGTGAAGTTCGCAGAGATGGTGCTGAGGCAGACTCGGACGCCTGGTCACTGCTCATTCCTTTGCAACGACGTTTGCGGCAAAGCAGCGTCCCCTCTCCATAGGATCCACCAGACGAGAACGCGTTAGGACTATCACAATTTGCCAGCGTGGCAGTTGCCGCACCACCGGAGCAGTGGAGTAGTAAGGTTGGCGCGGTCAGCAGCACCGGCAGCATGAAGGCACTAAAGCTGCCACGACATGTGGAACTGCTGCACTCTAGCACTTGCTACAACGTGGCTTAGAGTGCAGCTGCAGTGGTTGCGACTTAGAATGGTTGTTGCTGCGTAAAATGCGGCTGCTTAGGATGTGAGGGGCTGCTGTTTGGGATGTGAGCGGCTGCTGCAGCGTAGAATGCGAGCGGCTACTGCTACGTAGAATGCGAGCGGCTGCTGCTTAGAACTGGCTGCTACTGCGTAGAATGCACCTGCTTACGATGCAGCTATTGCGGCTGCTATGGCTGCAATTGCTTTGGCCGTGGCAACGGGGCCTGTAGCAGTGGCTGTAGCTGCTGCTATGGGCATTTATCTGCGGTAGCCAGTGAATAGAATGTGGTGGTGGCAGCGGCTGTAGGTGCTGGCATGCAATGCAGCTGATGCCGTCATAGCTACAACTGTCGTAGTCGTAGTTGTGGCTGAGAATGCTGCGCCAAAAAGACGTGGCGGTGGTGTTGCTTAGAATGCAGCAGCTGCGGCTCCAACTGGCTACTGTTGCTTCGGTCGGGGTCGCTTAGAATGCAGCTGCTGCTGTTGCGGTTGCTTAGGCTGCGGCGACCGGACGTGCAACAATGACTAGAGCTGCTGCTGCGGGTGCGTATCTGCGGCAGCTGCTGAGAAAAATGTGGGGACAGCAGTGGCTGCAGGTGCTCACTCCATAGTGTTGCTGCTGTCATCGTAACTACAGCTGTCGCAGTCGTAGTCGCGACTGAGAAGGCTGCAACTTAGGACGTGTTGGTGCTGCTGTTTAAGCTGCTGCCATAGATGTGGCAGTTGTAGATCTACAGCACCCGCGGACGGGAGCAGTCCCTCGGGAGCAAACGACACACCCGCATGTATCCGCACGTTGCTCCTGCTGCTGCCCGCCACACGATGGGCGCGGGTAGGGAGCTGCCGTGGGAGGGTAAAACTGCGAGAGATGTCAATTCATTGAGATGCTACAACTGTTCTACATTAAGCAATCGTCGCCATTCCACCGCCACCGCAATTGTTGCTACGGAAGCTGTTCTTGCTGTTGCTACTACACCTATCAGTGAGATGCCAGGCTATTCTATGGCCCCGCACGATTTTTTTCCCTTCCTCACCAGAAATTGCCTTTCCCCTCCTATTTCCCCCCCCCCCCCCCCCCC
>SZWC01001723.1:203385-213385 GCA_023375785.1 Penium margaritaceum | reverse complement strand
ATTTTGTATCCACCGTTTGATGCCGGATGCATGCATGTGACCAGTCGTAGCATCCGACTTTTGATCCGCACATCTACATTCAGACGGCGTAGCGTTCTGACTTGTCTGGGTAGAGTTACGGCCAAAACAGTTATTTGGACCGGTTTTAGGACAGATCTTGCACTGTCGCGTGCGACACCCGCTGTGCGCTGCGCCAGGTACTTATGCCATGGACATGTCATTTGTCATTTCTCTCTACAAATGCTATTGAAGCATTCTGACACTTTGCCTTGTGTCTCCTAGCCAGACCCTTGCCGTTGTCTGCACGACTTATGACTGTCGTCACCGTCTGACCAGGCACTGACGCCTAGTCGGCGGCTTTGTCGCTAGGAAGCTTCCACGTATCTTCTCTTGGTATCAGAGCGATGAGACAGTTCTCACCGATCTGCGCAGCAGAGACGGAGTAGAGCAGCAACAGTGAGAGTCACCGCTGTAGCAGATCCATAAGGACCTATTGACGACGGCAGCCGATCGCCGTCGACGTCGCTCACCATCACCATGTGAGACTACAGCAACAGCAGCCGCTAGCAGCAGCAGGCGACAGGTGTAGTAGGTCGCAGTTGCCAGCAGACGCCGACATTGGCACATGCAGCAGCAGCAGAATTCAGCAGCATCATTGAGCAGCAGTAGCAGCAGCAGTGCAGCAGTGCAGCAGCAGCGACAGTAGCAGCGGCGGCACGAGTGCGCGGTGCCAACAGCACAGCAATAGCGCGCGGCTGGAGCAGCAGAGCAGCAGCGCAGCAGCAGCGGCAGTAGCAGCAGCGGCGGCAGTAGCACAACAAGAGCGCACTAGCAATGGTAGCAGTAGCGGCAACAACAGTAGTACAGCAACAGCAGCACAGCAATAGCAACGGCAGCAGCGCGCGGCGGCGGCAGGAGCGTGCAGCAGCCGCAGCATGCACATGCTGCCACGGCTGCGCACGCAACCCCCAAGCGACCGCTCCGCACGCAGCCGCGCGGCTGTTGCTGCAGCTGACGACATAGCAACAGCAGTAGCCGTGCAGAAGCTGCTTTGCAGCTTTTGCGTAGCTTTCGCCCGGTTGCTACGGAGCGGTCGCTTGCTTGTGCAGCAACCGCAAAGGGTGACAACAACAACAAAGAAAACACGAGGGGAGCTGATGTCAGCATTTTCCCTTGCTGACGTCATCAGGTCATGCTGACGTCAGCAGCTTCCTGCTGACATCAGCACTTGCCTTTGTAAATTTTTTGGTCGAAGAGTGAAACGTTGCCAGCGTTTCAACTTCTCGAGAAACGCTCACGTTTTTGCAATTTGACCACGTTGACGTTTTGGCCCATAATGAGCAACGACATGGCTCCGTCCAGTGATAAGGGAAAAGGGGTACTAGATCCCTCTTCCTTCTCCTCACGGGTCATGAGCCCAAGTTCGCAGGCTATTGAAGATCTTCGGAGCTAGCAGGACGAGATGCGTCGCCTGTAGTGGGAGCAGACTGACACCATCCGTACACTCACCGAGCTCCTTCGGGGTCATTCCACGACCCCATGACAGACCTCCAAGGGAGCGACCGGGGTCACACCCTCAAGAAAGCAGACAACTCCAGTACCGGAGACAGGAGCTGGAGATGACCCGCCATCTCTTGATCCTTCGGACGAGGATCGAGATTTTTCAGGCATGGAGGACGACTCCCCCGAGCGCGAGATTCGTGTGCTTCAGGAGCATCTCCGCCAGCTTCAGACAAGCTCTCGGCCCCCACACACATCTCGTTTTCCCAAGATTTGATCATCGCCTGACCTCCACCCCATCGACTTCCCTCTTCCCGGCATCTTTCCCATCCCTCGTCCTTCCCAGCCTGTGGTTGCTCTCCCTCCAGAGCGGCAACCCAAGGACTTCAAGACACCGCCCCCACGGTATGTTAGCGAGGACGCTTTTGACTTCTAAGAGATCCTCATCTAGATCTGGGCCACTTCAGAGGGCGTGTGGCCCAACTCACACAGTCTGTATCAGACTACGGACCAAGCACAGGTGCTGACAATGGCTAGGGCAATGTGCGGACTTCTCAACGCCATGCAGTGTGAGACCGTCGTCGACTTCTGCTCGTTCATCGGCGAGGTGGGCACAGGCACCGGCGGTGATCCACGTGGGGGCTGGGACCTAGCATTATCCCTGCTAGCTGCAGAGGCGCACGCCACTAGCGCCGCTCACGTTCGTGCCTTTCACTCCCTTCGTAAGGGGCCTACCGAGCCTGCAGCCGACTACTGGCGACACGCCATGCGCATGTACGCACACCTTGGGTCCTTAGAAAGTACACAACTGTGGGCGCTCCGCACGATCATGCTCGGAGTTTGCCTTGAGCACACATACATCTTCACGAGGTACAGCAACGATGTGCTCGAGCCTTTTTGGGCCTCACTGTAGCTTCTTCCCTGGATGCACGAGCTCTTCCTCTAGGTAACTTCCACTCGTGAGGCAGCCATGGCTCATCAGGAGACATCCATTGCTGTAGTAGTCATTGCATCATCACCGACGCCCCTCTTGCAGACTCCTTCTCCATCCTCTCCCACATCCTCCTCCTCCCCTTCCACCCCGATTACACCGACTCAGACACTGGGTGTCACGGCAGCAACACAGGGGCAGAAGGGACGACGGAGGCATGGCTCGTGCCAGCAAAAGTCATAGCAGCAGCCGTCATCGGGCAGTAGTAGTGGACGCTCCATTCACTGCTACAACTGTGGAGGCGCCCATCCCTACACCGAGTGCCAGTAGCCGCTCGATTGGGCACGGATTACTCGCGGGCTCTAGGCTGCGCACGCACTACAATCTACGTCGAGTAGCATATTCTCCGGGCGCACGGTGACCACGGCCGCAACAGTTCTTGCTTCACCACCAACAACCACAGGCGACCCAGATCCACGTGACTGCACCATCGCCGAGCTTTGACACCTTCCGGTGCTTCACTTCACAGAGGTGCGAGTGAGTTGTTACAACCGGGTGGTTCACGGACTGTCTATTCATCTGTTCTTGTGGCTCGAGATGACTCGTGTGGGGGTGCACATTCGGCATGTGATGACGATGGGCCTTACTGTACAGATTGGATTCATGAGTCTCACCATTGTGCCCTTCGTCGTTCCTCCCCACCTACTGCCCAGCGTCCGTCTGAGGCCGAGTGTTCCATTACAAGTTGTACAGTGACTTCCTCTAATCGTGATTCCAATGGCACTTGGATCATCGATTCTGGTGCCACTCATCACATGACCTGTCGTCGTAGTGATTTCATTGTTCTCGGCCCTGTTGCGTCTAATCATTCCGTTCGCACAGCCTCTGGTCAGTCCTTTTCAGTGCAGGGTGTTGGGGTCGCATGTTTTGATGGTCCGTCTGGCCCCCTGTATCTTTCCGAGGTGCCATTTGTGCCTGATCTTGAGCTCAATTCACTTTTTGTACATGCTTGCACAGTGATGGGACTCTCTGTCGAGCACACTGCAGACTCCGTGACTGTGCCTGCTATTAGCACTTGTAGTGTTGTTCTTCGTGCCTTTGTTGTGGATGACCTTTATTGTGTCTCTCGGACCTCTTCTCCTTGCTCCCCCTCCCCTACCGCTCATGTTTTTTTCACTGGTGTTCTGTCTCCTGAGCACCAACAATTGCTTCATCGCCGCCTGTGTCATGTAGGCTCCGACACTATGTCGAAGCTCATTCGGATACAGCCTACCCTCGGTCTTGACGTGGCTTCTTTCAAGAAGCTGCCCAAGACCGATTGCCTCTTCTGCGCTCAGGGTAAGATGCATTGTTGCACCTACCCTGACTCCCGTTCATACGCACTTCGCCCTCTCGAGTTATTCCATTCTACGACCTTCTAGGTCCCCTTCCTATCGAGTCTCTTTCCAATCGGGGTCGATACGTCCTGACCGTAACTGATGACTTCACCCGGATGCAGTGGGTCTACAGCTTGCACCACAAGAGTGACGCCGCTCTCGCGGTTTGCCTCTGGCTAGTGATGGCTAAGCGTCAGTCCCGCCACACGCTACACACCTTCCGCTCGGATCGCGGCGGCGAGTTACTTGGCGAGATGGACAACTTCTTCGCCGAGAACGGGATTTTTCACCAGGTCTCTGCTCCTGCTACTCCTCAGCCGAACAAAATTTCTGAGCGCTTGAACCGCAACATGGAGGATGTGGTTCGCGCTATGCGTTCTGATTGCGTTCTTTTGGAGTCCTTCGCTTTTGAAGGCTTCGCCTACATGACTTGTGTCTAGGACCGCCTCCCGCATGATCCTCTTCCGGACCACGTCACACTGTATGAGCTCCAGTTTGGACACCGTGCTAACCTATGCCTCACTCGCGTCTAGGCATCCTTGGCTTTTGTGTGGTTCAGCGAGGACCAGCAAGGGTCCAAGGTCTCAGCGCGGGATCGCTTGTGTGCCTTTATTGGCATCTCCCTACGGTTGAAGGCCTAGCATTTTTGGCACCCTGCTCGTTGTCGCATTTTTGTGTCGCACGACATGCTCTTCTTTGAGTCCCCTACCTACGGTGATCTGACATCGATCACGTCGCTCTTGATCACGCATGTTCCTACATGTGAGGCTTCTCGACGGATGGGGGAGTCTGCGCATGGGAGCACCTCTCACCAGGCTCATGTGTCCGTTTGAGCTCCCTCCACTTCTCCGGCTCTTGATGACCCAACGATCATTGCTCTTGGTCCAGAGATCTCTCCAACACTGCCGGCTTCTACCCCTATCCCCTTGCACCCCACAGGTGCGCATAATCTTGTACCTGTGCGTACTCTTGTACTCCTCCCTCTGTGCGTAAACGTGCCTCACCTGCTCCTACGGTCACACTGAGCTCCGTGTCTCCCATACACGCATCTCCTCGCATGGCATCGCCAGCTCCCTTGCCTCAGTCCTCCCCTGTTGCAATTGTGCTTGTTCCTGAGCCAGAGGTGCACCCCTCGAGCCCGGATTACTCCCATGAGCCTGGCGATCGCCTTTGACCATTGGACTCCTGAGCTCATCGAGTGTCAAGTCCCGCGCCCAGGCGCTGTGCTCGCAGCATCGCGAGTGGTGATCCCGGCACAAAGGCCCTAGGCCTTAGTGTCTGCACTGAGCACACAAAGGTACATCCAGCGTGTCCCGTAGGGCATGACCTCATCACTCGCAAGTTTCATATTGCTTGTGATATAGCAGCTAATCTTATGGTCATCAGACTTAGCACTGAGGCGTGCGCTCTTGCCACGCAGAGCTCTCCCTCCATGGTGCCTGACCCGGGCACACCGAGGGAAGCTCTCTCATCACAAGATGCTGACACTTGGCGTGCTGCGTGCGAGGATGAGCTTACGAGCACGTAGTTTATGAGCTAGTGGACCTTCCACCTGGGAGGAAGGCTATTCAGGTCAAGTGGATCTTTTGCAAGAAAGTAAAGTCGGATGGGTCAGTGGAACGCCACAAGGCTCGCTTGGTAGTCAAGGGGTACTCTCAGATTGAGGGCATCAATTACACTGACACATTTACCCCTATCGGCCGCATGACCTCGGCTCGAGCTCTGTTCGGTGTAGTGGCTCAACATGACTCAGAACTACACCAGATGGATGTGAACAATGCGTTCCTCCATTGCTCTCTGGATGAGGAGATTTATGTGGTTCTGCCACCTGGCTTTTAGGATGGTGACAAGGTCTGGTGCTTACGCAAGTCATTATACAGCTTCAAGCAGTCTCCTCGGTGTTGGAACCAGGAGATCACCGGTACCCTGACTAGTGCTGGATGTGTACAAAGCGAGGTAGACCACTCTCTCCTCATCCGACAGACCCTTGAGCGATTCACCGCCATCCTCATCTATATCGATGACATTTTCATTCCGTCGCCTTCACTGAAGGCCATGAAGGAGGCCAAGGCTTCCTCCAAGCTGCCTACAGGATGAAGGATCTTGGTCCTACAGTGGTGTTTCTTGGCATGTAGATCATGCGAGACCGCAAACGTCGTACTTTATTACTGCATCAGGCCTGATACGCACGTGTTGTGGCGGAGCACTTCACTAACCTCCTCGGTGCAGTACCCACAGCTTCCACACCTCTCACGCCTGACGTGCAAGATGCCTAGAAGGTGGACAATCCCACACAGCTGGGGGAGACTGGATATGACCCTGTACCTCCGCCTCATCGGATCTCTGATATACCTGGCCACTACCACACGTCCTGACATTGCATTTGCCGTCAACCTCCTTGCCCAGTTTTTGCAGGCTCCACTCGCTAGAGCCCTACACGCGGCTGTGCGGCTGGTTTGGTACGTGGTCTCCACACCATACCTCGGACTCTACTTTTGCCGGCGGTGTTCGGTGGTCCTTCACGGCTACACTCACAGCGACTGGGCCTGGAGCCCTGATGGACCCAGTCGCACCGGTTACGTGTTCCTGCTTGGTGGGACCGTTGTTTCCTGGCGTAGCGGGAAGCCGGGCTGCATTGTACGTAGCTCATTGAAGGCACAATGCGTTACTGTAGGTGCAGGGGCTGCTGAGGCGGTATGGCTACAGTGCCTGTTCCTTGAGTTGGGCCAATCAGTACCCGCCATTGTGCTTTGTTGAGATGACCAAAGTGCTCTTGCCATTGCAGAGAACTATTGTGTCTTTCATACTCGCATGAAGCATATTGTGGTTGAGCATCACTTTGTGCGTTACTTGGTGGAGGGACACGTGATCTCCGTCATTTGGGTTGGCACTGACACGCAGCGTGCTGACTTCTTGACAAAGGCACTAGCTCGCGGAAAGTTCCTGGTGGCCATTCGTTCGGTTGGACTTCGCCCCTTACTTGAGAGTGGTTAAGTGTGGGGTGTGTCTGTTTCTATGTCACATTTTTCGTTGCACTCCTTGTTCTCGTCTCAGTGTTGCACGTGTATGGACATGCATACCATCGGGTCATGAGGGAGTGTTGTGATTAGTGACGTTCCTGTCGACCTGTATAGTTTACTGTGAGCACTCGGCCGAGTCCATACTCGTGGAGATCCCTGATGCCAACCCTGGTGGTACCGGTGCATCATCTAATGGCGGATTACCAGTTTGGAGCTGACCGACGACCGTTTCAGAGCTCTGGAGGTTACCCGGGACCTCCTGCAGTTTTTTCTGCAGCACGCAAAAGTATATCGGTTGACTGGATGTGGGCCCGATTTGCATGTTTTTGTATTGTGTGTCCACCTTTTGATAAAGGATACATGCATGTGACCAGTCGTAGCTTCTGGCTTTTGATCTTGCACGTCAAGGTTCAGACGGCGTAGCGTTCTGACATGTTTGGGCAGAGTTAGGGCCAAAACAGTGTTTTTACGACAGATATTGTACTGTTGCGTGCGACACCCGCCGTGCGCCGTGAGAGGTACTTATGCCATGGATTTGTCATTTGTCTCTCTGCAAATGCTATTAAAGCATTCCGAAACTTTGCATTTTGTCTCCTAGCCACACCCTTGCCATTGTGTGCACGACTTTTGACTGTCGTCACTGTCCGACCAGGCACTCACGCCTAGTTGGCGGCAATGTCGCTAGGAAGCTTCCACGCATCTTCTCTTACATGCCAAAATGGGGGATGAATTTTTTTGGGTTGCAACTTTGTGTTTTTTTAGACTCTTACGCACTTGGATGCTCCTAGAGTGGTGAACCTGTTGGGAAAGGAGCCATCCGGCTCGGTTTCAGGTCCATAGGAGCAAGTTCCAGGAAAATACCGGATGCCTGCTCCGATCGTCAGTCCAACTTCTTCATTTGAGAGATCAGGTGGCAAATTGTTCTTCGGCAAAAGTTTGAGGCCGATCCAACGGTCGGATTGGGATATATGAATTTTCGAAGTTTCCAAGGTCATCGTCTGCCGATATCTGGGTGACCATGGGCGATGGCTCCATGCCTTAGCCTGAGAAAAGGAAAAGGCAAGAGGTCCAGGGTCAATACCTGATAGGAGAAATATCCAAAAAGATCCTAGATTCGTGGGTTGCCTTGTCATAGTGTTCTGACTAAGAAAAAATGTACCGATCCTTGTTTTTTAGGTGAGGTGAGATCCTTGTGTGCTAGCCGTGGACACATGGCGATTCTCCATGGGATTGTGGGTTATGTGACCACTAGGAGTGTACCATGAGAGAATTTTCTAGCTCTCTAGGTCGCGTGTGAGTGGTCAGCCTGATTGCTAGGGTGATTTCCTCCCTTGTATGAGATTATGGACTCTAGTGTGTGAGCCTTAGTCTCCATGGTTAAGTGGTGTGGCTTGTGAGAGGGCTTACTTGCCCAAGCTCTAGCTATATATGTACTCCATCATTTTGAGTGATTCAACAACCATTCTTTCTGCACAAGCGATGCCCTTCCAGTCCCACATGTTTGCTGCTCCAAGGCTCCCTCTCTCCTCCAGTTCCAACACTTGGTATCAGAGCTAAGTTCTGCCACTTTCAGTCAGCACAGGCCGTCACTTTGAGAGTGAAAGGTTAGGGTGAAATCTTCACAAAACTTGAAGAGACAAGCTTTCCAACAAGCTCAAGATCGCAAAGATCCAACGGTTGGATTGAGAGTTATGCTCAAAACGAGATCGGCCAGGGCTACACTCTTCTCCATGAGTAAGATTGTCGCCTTGTGATGACCATAACTCTCTTGTTTCTTTGTCAAATTTAAAAAGTAGCACATGCTAATTGAATTATTTTTCCTAAGCTTTCCATTGGTGCAAAAATATTTGCATTCCATCTGTACATTTGGGAGAAACGTTGTATACAAGCTGGCTGGTGTGAGCTGGACTAGGAGCAGCAGCATACCCTGTTTTCAAAAGGGCATATCTCTGAAAATCCCCTGTTGATGACCCTGTTTTATGGGCCGATCTGAAATGTTTTGAGCTGAATTTTCCAGTGGTGGGTTCAGTTTTTCCTAATTCCTAGTCTGCTGGCCTCTACAGTCCATTTTCTGTCAGACAGATTTCTGGCAGAAGTAGCAACAGAAGCAGGGTTAGTGCCGCCACTCAAGGGCAGCACTGAGCATCACCAAAGCTCAAAATGGTAGCAGTAGGCGTGGTAACAGCAGCCCAGCCCTTGGAGAGGCTGGAAGGACGCGTCAACTTCACGTTTTGGAAGATCCGTACCCGCCTCTTTCTTTAGGAGAGGGGCTTGTTGGAGGTGGTGAGCGGCGACGAGCGCGCTGTTGGCCTGAGGGTGAGTGTGCACCCTGGAGGGTCCCTAGCAGTGGCTGGTTCACACCACCAACTGTTTTTGGAGAGACTGAAACTATGGAGGCAACTGGTTCCAAGGATGGCAAAATCTGGTCAGAGAGAGAGACAATAGTTTTGGCCTCAATTGGATGGGAATTAACACTTGATCAAAGCTCACAAGCAGTGGCATTTTATAGCCACTGATCTAAGCTTTCCAGAACACCAAAGCATGCCAGATTTGGAGNAGACACCTCTAGATGCCTTGTAGGACAAGTCACCCCTTCTAGAAGGTGTGCCACCTTCCTGGACCCTCACCTGGCCTTCTAGAAACTTAAAGAGGAACTCTAGAGGTTGAGCTAGCTTCCTGGCATCTATTTTCCACCTCCCTTGAGGCAGGGCAGAATTTCATCTTGTGGGACTTGAACCCGGGCCCCTGCCTCTAGAGGTGGACACCATCAACCACTAAGCCACTAAGGCTTGTCTTTTTGGTGTTCCTTTTTGGAGTCACTCCTGCCATGGTGAGGAGCATCATTCCAACAATCTCCCCCTTGCGCGTCACCCATGGCAGTCATCCATGCTCAACCTATAACTGAGGAGACTTTCTCCTCATGGGAGGCGAGCTTACATTTTATTGCTCCCTCCCACTCAGCCCCATCCTTCTTGTGCGGTACCTCCTTGAGGCTCCTCTTGCGCGAACCCAGTCCAAATGCCCTTGTCGGCATCATACCTTTTTGTCCTTCTTCGCACACGGCTGCTTGTGCGGGGCTGTTGAGGCGGTTGTTCTTGTTGCTGTCCCCTTTCGGCACCATCCTCTCCAAGCGCCTGCTCCCCCTCTCTTGGAGACCTTGGAGACATCGGTCG
>SZWC01001723.1:178370-200895 GCA_023375785.1 Penium margaritaceum | reverse complement strand
AACACTTGATCAAGGCTCACAAGCAGTGGCATTTTATAGCCACTGATCTAAGCTTTCCAGAACACCAAAGCATGCCAGATTTGGAGCTTCCTAGCAGATTCTATGGCTTCTAGAGTGCTCCTTGGTAGGCTGTCCTTTTCCCACCTAGGAAGGCATCCCTTCCCTCCTCTAGAAGCTTCTGCCCTTTCCTAGATTCCTCAGCTTGCTTCTAGTAGGAGGGAAGGTGTCCAGGAGACCAAGACACCTCTAGATGCCTTGTAGGACAAGTCACCCCTTCTAGAAGGTGTGCCACCTTCCTGGACCGTCACCTGGCCTTCTAGAAACTTAAAGAGGAACTCTAGAGGTTGAGCTAGCTTCCTGGCATCTATTTTCCACCTCCCTTGAGGCAGGGCAGAATTTCATCTTGTGGGACTTGAACCCGGGCCCCTGCCTCTAGAGGTGGACACCATCAACCACTAAGCCACTAAGGCTTGTCTTTTTGGTGTTCCTTTTTGGAGTCACTCCTGCCATGGTGAGGAGCATCATTCCAACACGCGTTCCGCCTTCACAGGCAAAAGGCATCACCGCAGCGGAGGTGGTGGCGGGAAAGATGCCGCAGAAAGGTGCAGTAGATGCAAGTTCATCTACAACTACAGCGGCGGCAAATAAGGAGTGGAAGAAGAAGGACAGGCAGGCCTACAGGCAGCTTGTCAACACCGTCTCCAACCCGCACCTTCAGTACGTGAGTGACAAGGCTACTGCAAAAGAGAGGTGGGACACGTTGTGCAAGAAGTATGAGAGCAAGGATCCTGCATTCCTCATGCTTTTTGAGGAGAAGATGATGGCATTGAAAATGCAAGACGGAGAAGGGATGGAGGCATACTTGGACAGGGTAAAGGAGCTGGTGAAGCAGCTGAAACCGGCCGTCAACCCTATGGAAGACACGCGCTTTGTCCTCCTCTTGCTGAGGGGACTCCCAACAAGCTATGCGACGGTATGAGAGACGCTGGAGTGACAGCCGACTCTTGACCTGGACTTCATCTGCACGCACCTGGTGCAGGTAGAACTGCATCGCAATGTAGCGAAGCGCAATGGTCGCAGCAGCAACAGTGAAGCAGCTTTCATGGCCATGGGCTCACGCAACGAGGAGCAGAAGCAGTCCGGGCAGCAAAGAGGCAAGAAGAAGGGCAAGTGCCACTATTGCCAGAAAGAGGGACCCTACAAGAAAGAGTGCTTCAAGTTCAAGAGGGACCAGAAGGAGCAGCAGCAGCAGCAGCAGCAAAGCCAGCAATCTCCACAGCAACAGCAGCAGCAGTCACAACAACGTCAGCAGCAGCAGCAGCAGTAGGAGAACCAGACCAGCGTGCGCCATTTTGGCAACATGAACGTGGCCAAGGAGGTACGCGACCGCCTCTTCGTTGGGAAGTCTGACATGTCGCAGAAGGAAAAGGTGAATCTGGCGTGGTACAAGTACTCAGGGTGTACCAAGAGTCTGACGCACCACAAGGAGTGGTTTACGCAGCTGCTCTCCATTCCCCCTTGACCGATTGCTTTGGGTGACGATCGGGTGCTATATGCTGAGGGGATTGGGATTGTGGATATGTGGTTGGAGAACCCGCGTGGCATTGAAGTGGGAGTGTTCCATGGCATGCTGTATGTACCTAATGCTGCGTTCAATCTTCTCTCAGTGTCCTCTCTCACCAATACAGGACTGCGAGTCATCCTTGACGACGATTATGGCTACATCCTTGACAAGAAAACAGGAGAGGAGTTGGCCAGGTCGGTGAAGGAAGGCGACATGTACCGCCTGTTGGGGGTGACCAAGATCCCTCGCGAGCAGAGTCTTGCAGCAGTGGTGCAGGCGACAGATGGCGAAATCGAGCATGCGCGCTATGGTCACATCGGCATGCGCGCCTTGCAGCAACTTCAAACAAAGCAGATGGTGCGTGACTTGCCCACCATCTCTAACTTTGAGCAGCACTTATGCATCGGCTGTTTGGAGGGGACGCAGCATCGCGAGGCGTTCTCGGGAGTAGGGGAGCGCGCAAAGGAGGTGTTGGAGCTGGTCCACAGAGACTTGTGTGGCCCGATGCAGACCCAGAGCTTTGGAGGCTCTAGGTATTTTCTCACCTTCATTGATGATTTCAGTCGTTACATTGCTGTGTACTTCCTTTCCTCCAAGGACCAGTGCTTTGACAGGTTCAAGGAGTTCAAAGCCATGGTGGAGAACCAGACTGGAAAGAAAATCAAGGCGCTGCATAGCGACCGCGGTGGAGAGTACCTGAGCAAGGAGTTCCAGGACTACCTCGCAGCAGCAGGCATCAAGGCGCAGCGTACCACGCCATACTCGCCGCAACAGAACGGCGTAGCAAAACGCGCCAACCGCACCATCGTTGAGTCGCGGCGCTCCATACTGCACGCGGCTCAGCTGACCTGCGACTTTTGGGCCGAAGCAGTGAGCACTGCGGTGTACATCAAGAACCGTAGTCCAACCAAGGCCCTGGAGCAGATGACATTGTACGAGGCGTGGGTTGGCAAGAAGCCGAGTGTGGGTCATCTTCACGCATTTGGCAGGTTGGCGCACATGCATGTGCCGAAGGAGAAGCGGCAGAAATGGGACGCGAAGAGCGCACAGATGCTGATGATTGGGTATGACGTGGCAAGCAAGGCGTATCGTCTCTACGAGAGGGATACAGGCCACGTCATCATCTCCATGGATGTAGTTTTCAACGAAAGCAACGTCATCGGCACCAACATCATCTACAAAGAGGCAGAAGAACCAGCAGCTGACAACGTAGTGGGAGCACACATTCTCCGTGACCCCATCTCACCTGACCCTTCCTCTACTGTGATAGTGGGAGAACCACTCTATTCTCCCATGTCTGATGCAGCAGATACAGCGGCCTCATCGGTAAAAGCAGAGGAACGAGATGCAACATCACGAGCACCAGCAGTTGTGCCTGCAGCACCGCGCCAGCCGCCCGCTAACGTCCCGGCACCAGGCCGCAGGTACCCTTTGAGGGTGCGGTACAAGCCTGGTGAGCGCGGGCATTTATAGATGTTGCAAAAACCAGACCAGATAAATGGCGTCGTTGTAGCAGACTCTGATGAGCCGACGTTGTACAAGGAGGCCATGGCTGCACCAGATGCAACAGATTGGGCGCAAGCTGTGTAGCAGGAAATACAGTCGCAGCTCGACAACGGTACGTGGGAGCTGACTGAGCGTCCACCTGGACGCAAGGTAATCAAGTGCAAGTGGGTATTCAAGAAGAAGAGGGGCACAGATGGCAACCTCGAAAAGTACAAGGCGAGGCTGGTCGCCAAGGGCTACTCGCAGTAGGAAGGCATCGACTACGCGGAAACCTTTGCTCCCGTTGCAAAGTTTGCCTTTGTGCGCATCCTCCTTTCTTATGCAGCAGGTGAGAACTTTGAGATTCACCACATGGATGTCAAGACGGCATTCTTGAACGGTGACTTAGAGGAAGAAATTTACATGGAACAGCCGGAGGGGTTCATCATGGATGGCCAGGAGCACCTGGTTTGCAAGCTGCAGAAGTCGCTGTACGGCCTCAAGCAAGCGTCGCGTGCTTGGAACCAAAAATTGAATGCCGCGCTGCAGTGCATGGGGTTCGAGCGCAGCAAATTTGACTACAGCGTCTATCGTTGGCAGCATGGTCATGAGGTCCTCATCATCATCGTCTATGTGGATGACATGCTCCTCCTTTCCAACAGCATGTCTGATCTTGGGGAGCCATCATACTTCCTCGGTATCCAGATCACGCGTGACCGCAAATCACGCTCTCTCTCACTGCAGCAGAGCCGCTACATCAAGGATATCTTGTAGCGGTTCGGCATGGCAGAGGAAAAACCCATCGGCACGCCGCTAGAGATACGGTAGTACCTTGTGAGCTTCAATGGAGAAGCGGATGCAGCTGCGCGGCAGAAGTACCAGAGCGCCGTCGGCAGTCTCATGTACCTGATGGTGGCAACCAGGCCGGACCTCGCACAGGCTGTGACCGCTGTGAGCCAGCACATGGCGAACCCCGGACCTGAGCACGAAAAGGCAGTGAAGCAGGTCTTTCGCTACCTTGCTGGAACCATCAACATCGGCATCACCTACAACGACAACGACAATAACATCATCAGCTATACACATGCAGATAGGGCTTGAAACCTTGAGGACCGCAAGTCCATCTCTGGACATGTGTTCCTCATGAATGGTGGGGCCATCACCTAGTGCAGCAAGGGGCAGGTGGTTGTGGCCACCTCAAGCACGGAAGCTGAGTACGTCTCTCTCAGCTTTGGAGCCAAGGAAGCAGTTTGGCTTCAGCGTCTCATGGCGGAGATGAGTGGGAGTGTAGCAGTTCTAGTTCCTGTACGCGTTGACAGCCAGAGCACAATCGCACTCGCCAAGAATCTTGAGCACCATGTACGCACCAAGCACATTGACATTGCATATCACTTTATCAGGCACATGGTGCAAGAGGGTGCTATGAAGCTAGAGTTTACTCTAACCAGCAAGCAGGTTGCTGATTTCTACACCAAGCCACTGACTCGTGAGAAGCAGCAGTTGTGCATGAAGGCATGTGGACTCAGCCTACTCTGACTGCGGCAAAGTGGGAGATTGTTGGGAAAGGAGCCATCCGGCTCAGTTTCAGGTCCACAGGAGCAAGTTCCAGGAAACTATCAGATGCATGCTCCAATCGTCGATCTGACTTCACCATGAGTAACAGGTGGCAAAATGTCTACGGCAAAAGTTTGAGGCCGATCCAACGGTCGGATTGGGATATATGAATTTTCGAAATTTCCAGGGTCATCGACCGCCGATATCTGGGTGACCATGGGCGATGGCTCCATGCCTTAGCCTGAGAAAAGGAAAAGGCAAGAGGTACAGGGTCAAGAACTGATGGGAGAAATATCCAAAAAGGTCCTAGATTCTTGGGTTGCCTTGTCAGAGTGTGCTGACTAAGTAAAAAGGTACCTCTCCTTGCATTTTAGGTGAGGTGAGATCCTTGTGTGCTAGCCATGGATACATGGCGATTCTCCATGGGATTGTGGGTTATGTGACCATCAGGAGTGTGCCATGAGAGCATTTTCTAGCTCTCTAGGTCGTGTGTGAGTGGTCAGCCTGATTGCTAGGGTGATTTCCTCCCTTGTATGAGATTATGGACTCTAGTGTGTGAGCCTTAGCCTCCATGGTTAAGTGGTGTGGCTTGTGAGAGGGTTGACTTGCCCAAGCTCTAGCTCTATATGTACTCCATCATTTTGAGTGATTCAACAACCATTCTTCAGCAAAAGTGATACCCTTCCAGTCGCACATGTTTGCTACTCCAAGGCTCCCTCTCTCCTCCAGTTCCAACAGAACCAGGTTGGTGATCCCTCGAGACCGTACGTTTGGTTTGTACCGGCGTGTGAGAAACCGCCTGGAGCTCGCTCGCTCCAAAGTGGGTTTTGATCTCCGGGTGGCGTCTGGGCCCCACGTCAAGTGGCTTTTGTGGGTGGCCCAGTCAACCATCACTTACCACTTTGCTCACCTGTTACTCAAACGATCAGTCTCTCATTCACTCTTGTGTGCCTTGCCCTCAATCCATGGTGTCACCCCGTCGCTCACCTGCATACTTGCTTGCTTTCTTGCTTACCCAGGAGGCATAGCTACCTACTGGTATCAGAGCGGGAGTACTCCCTCCTCCTTGTGACAGTCCTGGACTTTGTCGGGCAACTTCTACGTGGCGGATGATCCCGTACAAGCGACACACTTGAGACAGTATCGGGTAATGGCCACAGCATCCGCCACTACCCCTTACAGTCGTACACACTACACCCACCGTTAACATGGTGCGTTGCCCGCGTGCACATGACCGGCACGTCTTTGCTGCCGTCCCCTTGCACTCCGCCGAGCTTTGGCATACGCAGGAACGTCAGTGCTACCACGTGGTGGCACCGACTATAGCTTTTGTCTCTCTGCGGCCGCATGTGCACATTCTCCACAGTAGCACACTCTGCACCCGTGGTTCATGAGGATAGCTGCTCTCATGCACAGGACTGACAAAGCTCCGCCGCAGTCCTCACACACATCGCCGACCTTCGGCCTCAACACGTAGATCGGTGCTACTGCGTGGTGGCATCGACAGCCGCAACTGTCTTCCAGCAGCCGCGCGTGCACTTCTCGCTGCAACATACTCCGCGCCCATAACTAACGTGGTGCGCTTCTCTTGCACGTGGGACTGGCACATCTCCACTGCCGTCCTCCTACTTCGTCGGCCATGCTGCGGCCGACGTCCCTACTGCATCCGCATCAACCAAAGTAGCTGAAGCTCGCCCCCATGCACCTCCTAGCACCTCAGGCTGCCCTCCGAGCAGCCAAGCGCTCGGCGGAATGGCGTCTCCTCCCGTAACTGAGCCAATCCCCACGGCCGCACATGAGCGTGCTCGCATTGACAGAGATCTTGCGTATTACGAGGAGCAAGCAGAGAGGGAGGTGTGGTCAAGGATTCACCGCAGCAGCCCGGGGTATTACCGCGGTGAGGACTACAACCCCGCCGACTACTATGAGCAGGAAGACGCCAGGGTCTACGCTGCGTACTATCATTCTGCCGCCAACGACTCCCCAACGGCGGAGAACGAGCCAGCCACAACATCATTGTGTTATCATCTACCTCTTCAATCACCGGTAAGCCAACCCGTTGTCCATAGAACTCGACAGCAACGCCGCCATACTGCTCCTCACGTCTCAGTGCCATCCTCTGCGGCACCAGCACCTGGAGTGCCTACGTCACGCCGTGTCGCATCCCCAGCAACATCGGTTGTACAGTCGACTTCTTCTCCATCTCCTGATATTCTTAGTGCACTATAGGCTGCACTCGCGTCTAGTGCTACCGTTGCCTCCACTTTTGCAGCCATTGCACGTGTAGAACGTGCACTAGCGAGCACATCCGCCGGTAGAGCCATTGAGACCTACACTTTGGCTTCTGTTGACCAGGGGTCTCTTGCAGCTGCTGCCGCTAACGTGGACATCCATATTGCAGCCACAGCAGACGCAGTCACATCAGCAGCAGCTGTAGCGGCCATGTCACTCTCTAGCGTTGTTGACTCCGTTCAAACCTCCTTTGCACAGGCGTCAGCCTTACCCTCTTCTTCCTCTTCAGCAGCTTACCACATTCAGTTGTTGATTTTGACTGCTGCTGCAGTCTCCACCCTATCAGCAGCAGCGCTGAGAGGAGTAGCCTGTCTCATCGTCTTAGCATCAGCTTCTGTTGTAGTTGTTGCTTCCTCAGCTGCAATTGTTCTCTCGCTATTGTTCTCACTACGGCACTGTGCTTGGTGAGCTTGGTCTTTCCCTCTCTTCTTGCCCTCTCCGTGTTGACATGTTTGTGTGTCCAGGTTTTTGCCTTGCAGCAGACTTTCAACGCACCTATCACCCATTTCCCACGTCCACTGGGGCTGGGGAAACTTTGCCAAAATTTTCCTTTTCCAGCAGAGTCACGTCACTGATAACATGCCAATTGACAATGACCAATACGTGGCCTTGCAGGCTGAGCAGCAGCATGAGTGCACTGCCCTGCAGACTGGACTCCGTGCTGAGCGCGCTGCTGAGGAGAAGCTGCGTGCTGAGCAAGCTCACCAAGAAACCTTTGCAGATCACATCGCTGATTTGGTCCTCAATAGCCTTCAGCCCACTTTGTGCAGCACACCATCTGCTGGAATTGCTGATGTATTCTCAAATTCACCCGCTTCCACATCTGTTGCCACTCCCTCATCCTCCTCTGACCCTCTTGTAGTCGCTGTCGCTGCTGGCGCAGCCGCAGCCAAAGCACTTGCCCCATCAGTGCAGCGCAAGCCTGACTTTGACTCCAACCCACCTCACTTCACCTCTAACCTCACCTTCCATTCTTGGGAGGTCCGTTTCAGTGCCTGGGCACAGGGGGAGCACCTCTGGGAATACTACCATGAGCCCAACCCCTCTACTAACCCACCTTTTGTGCCTCTTGAGTCTGAGTCTGCCCGCGCTGTTCGTGCCCTCATTCGTGCCGGACCTGACGATCACACCGACGACGGGTCCTACAACGCGGACACTCCACGCCACACCACTACTGACCCGGTTGGTGCTTACGCATTGATTAAGCAGCGTACAATAGTGACTGGCCATGCACCTCAGAGCGTGCTCACTGTCTAGTTTAACACGCTCCCCATGCGTGCTGACAAGACTGCCGACGCCTGTTGGGCTTGCAGTCTATGACTGTTACGCGACCTTGGTAAGGCCGCACCAGGACAGCTCTTTGCCGTCCTCTCCATCGTCAACGGCCTCATCCCGGAGCTCAGTGATGTACTTTGAGAGGTGAAGGCCACTGATACACCCCGGAGCTCTGCCATCCCTGTCCCAGCTAACGCACCTCCCGGTATTGGTGCCTTGTGGGAGTTCACCTCCCAGTGTCTAACGGACTGGTGGAGCTCGTTACAAAACAAACGCCTTCACCTCGCCGCTGTTGCAACAGTTGCCACTTCACTGCCTTCTTCCTCCTATTCTGCATCTGCATCATCCTCCATCACCACTTCCACCACGACAGCTACATCTCTCGCTTCTCAGGAGGGTGGACGGGGTGGGGGGTGGTAAAGGCAAAGGCCGCGGGGCTGCCTCTGGTGGTGGTGGTCAAGGCAGGGGTGGCAAGGGTCACGGCTCTGATGGTGCCACATCTTAATCTCCCTCCTCCAGCACTGTCACGTGCTGGAACTCCGGTGCCACCAGTCATGCGGCACCCAAGTTCCCGGCGCCTCTCGATGATGCCCGCCTTGCCTCAGCTATGCGTGCACATTGGGCATGCTTTACAGGATATGGTGGTGGTTCCGCCCACTCCTCCACCTCCACTATGACCACCGACCACACCTCATCCTCCTCTCCAACAGCTGTTGCCTACGGCACTGCACTGACTGTACCGCCTCCACCCACTCCTTGGGGTTGGCCCATTGGGTTCGGCGGCCCAGTCTACTTCGGGCTTCGTTCGGGTTCTACTCTCCTCCATCGTGGGCGTCGTCCACCCACACCTTCTAGCGCCCTTCCTCTGGCATCATCATCTCTGGCTCGTCTGAGGACGACCGCCAGCTGGACTCTGCTCTTTCTCATGCCTTCCACCAGCGACACCTTTGTGATCAGAGAGGTGAGAGTGTGCGTTCGGTTGAGGGGGCGCTTGTGTGTGCTCGTGATTTGTCTCTCCGTGGTCCGTCATACGGTCATGTTTAGGGTTGTTCCCTAGTTAACGTCCCGTGGATTGAGCAGTGGCAGTCTTACAGTCTACCTCGTTTTCTTGCTACGTGTGGTCAGCTCCTTTCCCCTCGCTCTGCCATTGCCGCTGTGAGTCATGACCCTGCGTCTGTTTGCGTGACGGGTGGCTTCTGGATCCTTGATTCAGGGACCACCCATCACATGACCTCTTGTCGTTCCTTGTTTGTTTCTCTGGGTCCTGTTTGCTCTGTCTGCTTTGTCCGCGCCGGCTGTGGCTAGCTCTCTTTCACACTACATCCCGCCACTACTGTTGTTGTTCATGTGGCACGCTCTCTCACTCCTGCACACGTATAGTTGCTGCATTGCCGTATCTGCCATATTCACACTGTTGTTGTTGACAGTTTGCTCAAGGATAAGCCCACTCATAGTCTCGACGGCGATGCGTTCCTTGTCCTTTGCCCCACTGACTGTCTTGACTGCGCCCAGGGAAAAATGCACTGTTCCCCTTTTTCCACGTTTGAGTCCCGCACGTCTCACCCTCTTGATCTCTTGCATGCGGATGTCATAGGACCTCTTGATCATGACGCACTCGAGGGGATTGGCCGCTATGTCCTCTGTCTCACCGATGACTTTTCCCGCATGCGCTGGGTCTTTGCTCTTCGCCAAAAAGAGTGATGTCTGTCCTACGTTTAAGTCCTGCCTGCCTCAGGCCAAACTGGCCTGTGGTCTCCAACTGAAGGTCTTTCCTTGTGACCGTGGTGGGGAATTCATTGGTTGTATTGCCCACTTTTTTACGTCCCGTGGGGTGTGTATGGAATCTTCGGCTCCATACACGTCCCAACAAAATGGCGTCTCTAAACGCTGGAACCGCACCCTTGCTGACAATTTCTGCACTTTCTTGAGTGAGTCCTCTCTCAGTCAGGTCTTTTCTTTTGAGACTATGTCCTACATGACCTGGGTGCGGAACCGTGTTCCCCACGGTTCCCTCCCTTGTCATGTCACCCCCTTTGAGCGCTGGTATGGTCGTCATGATGACCTCCGCCTCGCTCGCGTCTGGTGGTACGTAGCTGCCGTCTAACTGCCCGAGGACTCTCGCGACGGCAAACTGAGTCCTCGTGCTCATCTTTGCACCTTCCTTGGTGTCTCGACCATGTCCAAGGCATGGCGATTCTGGGACTCGAAACGCTCTCGCATCATTGAATCCTGTGACGTGCTCTTCTTCCAGGATGTCTTCCCTCATGACCTTTCCGATGTCCCTCCTCCTTCTTCTCTCTCCTCGCTCTGTCGGCTTGGGAGGGATGTGTCTGTCCCAGCCTCCGATCTCCGTGCGTCATCCTCTTCCTCTCACACGACATCCCCAGCTGTCCCCAGCACGGATAGTGAAGACAAGGACTCCTCCTCGTCAGAGTCCTCATCTTCCCATGCTCCTTCTGAGTCGACTGCATCATAGCCCTCCTCAGATCCCGTGTCATCCCAGCCGTCCTCTGACAGTCCCGAGTCCTCTCAAATGGTACCCACTCCTGCCCAGTCTCCTATTCCTTCCACTCCAAGCTCACCCACTGAATCTGAGTTTCCTCCGGTGGTTGACGCCACTGGAGGTGAAGCACATTCGGCTCTGATCAGGACCTCCGATCCTGAGCCCTACACTTGGCGAGGGAGACTGCGTGCTCTTCCTCCTTCCCAGTCCTCTCAATTCTCCTATGGGCGCTCCAGCTCCTCTAGAATGCCTACTGAGTCTGTCTCTGTTGGTCCGTCCAAAGCCTCTCAATCCATTCAGAGGGTCACGCACTCTAGCGCCTCGTCCTCCACAGCTGACCCCTCGGTGCGCCCCATTGGCCTTGATGTACTTGGCCTATCTGTAACTGTCATGAATCCCAGCTCTGCAGTCGGCTACGCTCTCTTAGCCCATGAGTTCCATAGTGCTCTTGAGTCCTCCGTCGCCAGGTACGTTACCGCGTGTTTTGCGGCCTCTGGCCTTCCTACCCTTCCTACTGAGCCTACCACTGTCCGGTAGGCTCGTAAGGCAGTTGATGCTAAACTCTGAGAGAAGGCCATGTAGGAGGAGCTCACAGCTCTCCCGAAGCATGGGATCTTTGACCTCGTAGACCTTCCCGCAGGCCGCAAGGCAGTCTCTGCCCGGTGGGTACTTTGACGTAACCTGAAGTCCAATGGGAGAGTCGACCGGTACAAGGCTCGCCTCATGGCTAAGGGCTTTTCCCAGATCCTTGGGATTGACTTTGATGAGACCTTTCACCGGGCAGGAGGTACACCACTGCCCGAGCACTATTGAGTCTCATCGCCCAGCACGACTGGTAACTGGAGCAGATGGACGTCAACAACACTTTCCTGCATGGGAAGCTCGACGAGGAGATCTACATGATCCAGCCACCGGGCTTCACCGATGGCACAAACAAGGTCTAGCAACTGCGCAAAGTCCTCTATGGGCTCAAGCAGTCACCGCGCTGTTGGAACATGGAGATCTCCTCCACCCTTGAGCGGGGAGATTACAATCGCAACACGGTTGATCCAACACTCTTCTTGAGTGCCCACTCAGAGCCATTTGTGGCCATCCTGGCCTACGTCAATGATCTGCTCATTGCCTCACCCAGCCCTGCTACTGTCCAGTCAGTGAAGGACTTGCTGCAGTCTGCATACAAGATGAAAGACCTAGGTCCTGCACGGGTGTTCCTGGGCATGGAGCTTGAGCGTGACCGCCAGCGTCGCACTCTGCACATGCACCAGGCTGTATACATTCGCATACTAGGGGAGCGTTTTGCCCCCTTGCTTGATGATACCCCCATCGCATCCACACCGATGGCTCCAGCAGGCCAGCCCCTACTGAAGTCACTTGACTTAGCTCAGCTGGGGGAGACTGTTGATGTCACCGACTACCTCAGTGTGGTCGGCTCCCTCATGTACCTTGCTACCACCACTCGGGTGGATGTGGCCTTCTCGGTCAACTTCCTTGCCTAGTTCTCCCAACAGCCTCGCTAGAAACATCTTGAGGCAGCATTGTGTGTTGTCCGCTACGTGCTGTCGACTGAACATGTGGGACTGTGCTACTGTGCACAACCCTCCGTGGTGGTAGACGGATACACAGATAGTGACTGGGTGCATGACACAAATGCTCGTAGCCGCACTGGCTACATCTTTCTCGTTGGTGGGACTGCTGTCTCTTGGAAGAGTGGAAAACAGGGTTGTGTTGCTCGAAGCTCTACTGAGTAAGAGTATGTGGCACTTGGTGCAGGTACGTGTGAGAGTGTGTGGTTGTCTTGTCTGTTGCAGCAATTGCGTGTTCCCATCTGCTACATCAATCTACACTATGACAACCAAAGTGCAAAGGCAATCACCAAGCACGATGTCATGCATTATTCTCACACAAAGCACATTAACATTGTGCACCACTTTGTACGTGAGTGCATTGCTGCTGGAGAAGTTCAGGTTGTCTGGGTCAAAACCTGCCAGCAGCGTGCAGACTTTCTCACCAAAGCCCTCAGCAGTGGCATGTTCAAAGCGGCTGTGCATTCTGTTGGCCTGTTGCGCTCTTGTGATGCCCCTGACTGACATGAGTCCTGTATGTCTTGTTGTTTTGTGACGTGCTTCCCTTCTATGTATGTGTGGACTGTTTCTCTGTGGGTCATGGGGGAGTGTTAGTTATGCTTGTGACACACACAAGTGCCCTCTTGTCTCCACTCACACACACACACACACATCATCACTGCAGGTGATTAAACTAGACTGAGGCTTTTTGGTGCAAGACTGTGACGCATCAAAGGGGAGCACAGTGGTGGTGCCACCATCAAGCAGCTGAGAGTGGTGGCCACAGCACCAACGCCAACCCTGTGGCGAGCCTTCGTTCAGTGATGACTCTACATGCCAAAATGGGGTATACATTTTTTAGGATTGCACGCTTGTCTTTTGGTTAGACTCTTATACACTTGCATGCTCCAAGAGTGGTGAACCAGGTTGCTGATCCCTCGAGACCGCAAGTCTGATTTATACCGGCATGTGAGAAACCGCCTGGAGCTCGCTTGCTCAAGACTCGGGTTCGATCTCTTGGTGGCGTCCGGGCCCCACGTCGAGTGGCTCACGTGGAAGGCCCGGTCAACCGGCACTTACCACTTCGCTCACCTGTTACTGAGATGATCAGTCTGTCATTCACTCTCATGTGTAAGAAGTTGCCTTGCCCCCGATCCATGGTGTCACCCCGTCGCTCGCCTGCTTACTTGCTTGCTTGCTTACCCAGCAGCCGCAGCTACCTACACTGTTGTGCGCGATGTCGTAACCATGCCACTTGACCACATGATTGTTTTTCTTAGGCATCGATGTCCGAGGCGTCTTCAATAACATACTCTGTGTCCCTGTCCACTTGAATAGGAGGCAGAGGAGTGACGTCTTGACCGGGAAAGCTCTTGGTTGAGGCTCGTTAGTGCTTGAGCTTGTTGATGTGGAAGACTGGGTGGATCGCCATGCTATTTTGTAGGCAAAGTCAAGCGACGACAAGAGTTTGCATTCGCTCAATCTCAAATGGTCAAAAACATCAAGGATTGAGTTTTTTTTAAGTCTTTCCCACGGAGTTTGATGTTTGTGAAGCTGAGTAGGATGTGATATCTAAGGCTGAACACGTCATTGTTGCGACGTACGTCCGCCTCGCTCTTCAAAGTTGTTTGTGTCTTCTTGATAGTATCGTGTGTTTCTTCCCAAACTCCAATGAAATCCCATCGGTGGATGTCAACCAGGGGATTATTGCTTTGGCTTTGAGGTCCTATCAACATGGCGGGAATTTTGCAGTAGACCACCTGAAACGGAATTTTACCCGTTGTGGTGGAAGTTGCAGAGTTGTATGCCAGTCCGGTAGTCGGCATTTTTGCTGTCCAATCGGTGTCGTGTGGCTCACATAAAGTGCAGAGGATTTGTTCAAGCGTCTGGTTAGTCCACTCGGTCGGCATGTCCTTTTGAGGATGCAACGTCGTAGGTAGTTGGATCTGACTTCCATTACTCATCATTGGTTTGCGCAGAAAACACCCAGTGAAGCGTCTTTGTCTCTGACGATGGTATGTAGCACAACGTGTAGCTACACAATTTGATTTACAAACAGATGTGTGATTCCCTTGGCAGTGAAAGTCGTTGTTGTCGGAATGAAGTGCGATGATTTGAAAAATTCTGTCCAGCACTATGAGGATGGCATCATATCTCTCAGGGGTGACAGGTAGCTGGGTCACCAAGTCCATGCCGATGTTGACCCACGGCTCTGTTGGAATAAGGAGAAGTTGGAGCAGTCCCAGTGGCCTATAGCGAAAACATTCTTGCCCTTGACAAGTGTCGCACAACTATTAAAATGCTGCCAGCCCAGCTTGCATCGTGTCCCACTAGTAATACTTCACCAACTTCTCGAGGGTCTTGTCCTCACCGAAGTATCCACCAGGACCTGTGTCATGGGATTCCTCAAATAGCATTATTCGTAACTCTTTGTTTGGTGGTAGGAAGACTGCGCGAGTGAATCTCTGTCACTAGTGGGAATCGTTGAACCAAAAATAGGTCTAGGCGCTCCCATCAAACTCCCTGTAATCCTTCACGAACAGCATCACGAAGTATGGGTCTCGTTCGACGAGGAGTGTGCCGATCTTGTCCGTCAAGTCTGGTCGCGTACTTAGAGTCTTCGCTGAATTTGGCTTTCCATGTTGGTAGTCAATGTCATAGTCGAATTTGGACTCAAGGAACTCCATCCATCGAGTTTGTTTATGGCTCAAATTTGGCTGCTTGTTGGTGCAAACGATGCATCCTTGGCATTCCAAGTTACAGCACCACATATTAAACGCGTGCATGATTGCGGGCATTACCTTGTCATGCACCATGCATTTGAGATCCGGTGCAAGCAGTTATGTGACATGCACGTAACTGATTGTTCTCCACCACTGTTGTTTTAAAGAAGAAGTGCTCCGACTGCTCAGTCAGCAACGTCCGTAAACGTGACGTCTAAAGTTGGACCCGCCAATCGTAGGGCATGTACCGAGGTAAGAAAAGATTTCAGTGAGTTGAAGGCTTATCGGTTGTTGAATCCAGAACTCCACTTGGTAGTTTACAAGTGAGATCGGAGAGAGGCGCTACCACTTGGGCATAATCCTTCAGAAATTGACTATAGTAATTACATAATCCTAAAATACTTGGACATCCCGAACGTTGGTCGGCGTTGGCCAATCGGCGACCGCCTCCACCTTTTTCAGGTCCATGGTGGTCCATCTGCCACCGATGACATGGCCCAAATATTGGATCGATCGACGGCCGAAGTCGCATTTTGAGATTTTTTTTTGTAGAATATCTCTCCTTGTAAAATCGCGAGAACCTTTTAGAGACATGTTCATCGTGCTCCTCTGGGGTGCAACTGTACACCAGAATGTCAGCAAGAGAGAGAGAGAGAGAGAGAGAGAGAGAGAGAGAGAGGGACAACGAATTCTTCAAAATACAGGTAACAAGTTTGTTCATGGCTGCAATGAGTGTTGTGGGGGAATCCATTAGTCCAAGCAACTCAAGTACCCATATCTAGTGTAGAGCTCCATCTTCTTAATTTCCTATTAAGATACGCAGATCTTATGACAGCCGATAAGCAGGTCGATTTTCATCGTAAACTCCATCGGAACTTGTCATGTTTTACGTGGTTGCTTCCTACTATGATTTCTTTCACGTCTTATGTATCCACATGGATTATCCACACATGTTCTCCACATTGCAGATGTCTCTTGGCCACATGTACCGATATCGGTTGGCATTTCCTGACTACTGCAACTTCCTCTGTTGCTTCCAGATCTAATGTCGCACATAACCGTCTTTGTGTTGTTGGCCACCCAATCGGAGGCAAGTGCTATTTTCTACCATTAATGTTGACGTAGACTCCTCCATTGCTGGATTCTATGTGCGGATTGTGTCACTCTAGGCAATCTGGCCTGCGGATGATTTTGTGGACGACCATTGGACAATTCCCTACGACTAATACGTCATGCATATACATGATTTGTACTCAGAGATTTTTGCAAATAGATCTGTAGTCGTTCGTCAACGATTTTCCCTTCAATCACCCCTGCTTCAGTCTGCAAACATAGTTGTCAAACTATGTCATTGTTCACAAATCTATGAGAAGCTCCTCCATCCAGTATTGCCCGTACCATTATGTGACTTTTATACACCCCATGTTGTACTCATAGTAGTATCCTTGTTGATCATCCTCGTATCCCTCGTCAAACTTTGTGATCTTAGGATCCCTTGTCTGCAGCAATGTGAGCCTCTCTAATGGGCCATCGGTAGGACCAAATTCTTTTGACTGGAAAGGTGCATCATTGTCCACTTGTGGCCTTTTCTGTTTTTTGACTCCTCAGTTAAAACTTTGCGACTCTTCTGCCTTTTGGGCCTGTTGCTACTGTTTTTGGAAATCGCGAAAGATGTACTCCAGCTACCCGTAATTTTAGTACAGCCGTTGATCACATTGAATGGCGTCGTCAATATCCAAGGCAAACGAGGTTTTCGTAGACTATGACTTTCCTCCGTCTAGGTATGTATTGTAGCTTTGGGATCGCCAGCTGTTGGATCTTGCATCCAAGAATTGTAGTTGATGTTGTGCATGCAATCGACTGTTCTGACCATTCGTGGAAGGTCGTCTTGAATGCAAAAATGGGAATTAATCACCGAATGTCACGTTTGAGGCCGTTGTTGTAGTAGAAACAAAGCTTTTCACAAGCGAGGTCACTGCCGGTGATGATTTCTCAAAAACCCTGAGTGTGTGTTGCCACACCAGGCTGTTGACGTAGGCTGCGAGGCTCTCGAATCCCAACAACTTCTTGTACAGGTCTTTGTTGATTTGAGCCTATTGGTTGGTGCCTCCCATGTGTAAGGTGTCAACCTCGCGGGCATGGGGGAGAGAGAAGGGTGGTTGAGTGCAAGAAATCTGTAACCGTCTTGGCCGTCGGGGTCGTCGGTGGTGTGCCGTTTGTCGCAAAAGTTGTTGTTGCTACCTGGTTTTCCTGGAGAGCGTTAATGATTACGTGCTATTGATCCTCCATCATTGGATTCTTTGCCACGTGCTGCTGATGGTCGTTGGGTGCACTTGCTTCGTTCACCATTGTGGTCGAGAGGTCTGCAAAGTTATCAATGGTGGATATGCACATAAGACTCGTGCAAGGTTGTCGCATTGTAGTTCATGCACCGGCTGTCCTCTTGCACCACTGAGCTCTAATACCAATTGATACGTTGCGCAACATGTGGGTGTTTTAGAGGGATGATCTACGGAGCGTAAAACAATTTGAGGAACTGGAAAGATGAGCTAACTTTCGTGTAGTTGTAAGTGTAGTTTGATGACAAGTGTTGAATATGTTGAGAGTGTTAGTGTGTCTGATTACTGCGCCGGTTTAGTGCTTCAACATGGCGCAGTCAGTTTCACAATCGGATGAAGATACGCAGATTGAGAATTTTCTCGGGGGCTTCCGGGAGTGGAACCGTGGATAGTTTTTCATTGTACAGGCCAGTCCAATTCTGGCAACCAGGCCTAAAGGGCTTGGATTGTAGACTAGTGTGTTGCATGCGCAGGCTACTGCGCATGCCTCTAGTGTGGCAGGGACTCGCAGCTGAGCAGTGCGACTTAGCACTGCGGTCAGGTGGGCCAATGCCTGACTGGGCTTCTAACAGGAGGCGGTGTGTGATCTCCTGGTGGGGACCATCTACACAAACAGTCCGTGACCACAACTCAGCATGCTTCTCTGCGTGCCTCCTGGACAGGCTCCATGGCGAGCTAGCATGCAAGGATTACGGTTACAGAGATCTACGATTCTCACTGATTACTGAGGAAGGCTAGGATGGAAGCATTATGGCTACGGTAATTTTCGGCTCTCACAGATCCGTGAGAAGCTCCAGGATTCAAGAACCACAGTTGCGGTGAAATATCACGGTGTACCTGAGGAAGCTTCTACAAGCAAGCAAGGACGTCAACTTGCCAGGGCCACAAGAAAAAAAGGCGGCGGCCTTGGCACATCTTAGTATCTATGCAAGAGTCATCTTTCATGTCACGACCTTGCAGCACTTAGCATTTGGAAGCGCCTCAGACCAAGGTTCTGCTGGATTCTGCCCTATAGACCCCTGTAAGCCTGGCAGTGCTCTGCCAGCCTGGGAAGGAGCAAGCCCAGACTACCTGGAGGCCAGTGTACCTGGAAGACGGTGCTAGACCAAGACCCCTTGCGTCGACGGCCTTGACAACCTAGCAAGGAGTTGCCCTTTCCGTAGGCCAGGAGCAGTGGTAGAGCTCATGTGTAGCCTTTGTTAGGCTCTATAGTCCATGTACCATACTTGCACTTTGGAATCAATCAAGATTTCTTCCACTGTCACATTCAGTTTCCAAAGTTCATCTGCTGATCTGTCTGCTAGCTTGCTGCACAAGAAAAGATCCTGTAGAAGCAAGGAACCTAGTCCTTGCCACACACCTGCAAATCTCAACATGGTATCAGAGCAGTAGGGATTGTTTTCAGCTAGTCTAACGGCAGTACCAGTAGTGCAGATTGGTGATCTAGCCTTCACAATCCCTGTACAAGCTTGAGGAAGAAAGCTCGTGCATCCTCGCTCAAGCGTGCAACGTGACCGGCCTTTCGCGATGTTTGGCCTGCACAAGACAAAAGCATCAAGAGACCATGAGCAACATGGAGACGGAGGATCAGAGGGCAGAATCTCCCGCGCTTGATGAGAACTCTGTTTTTCATGGTTTGCGTGTGGGTGAGGATTGAGGACGCCATGTCGCAGACCACACACAATGCCAAGCACGAGAAGCGCAATGCTTGTAAGAAGAGGCGCAATGCATGGCATAGCAAGAAGTCACCACTCAACAAGCTGTGGAGCACAAGAGGGAAGCATTGAGGCAGCAGATGGGAGCTCAAGAGCTCCTCTGACAACAAGAGCATATGACGCATTCTACTCATGCATCTCAGACGCAGCAGTTGTAACAATCACATGCGGCTCAGGCCGCCCAGATTGCACAACTTCAACAACAACTGGCATGGTTTTAACAACAACAATAGCTTCAGTAGCAATAGCTTCAACAGGAACAACAACAACTGATGAAATTGCAACAAGCATCTCAAGCATCATCCGTACATTTTCCGCAAGCAAGCCCTCCCCTAGTTGTGCAACCAGCCATGCCTCCGCCGGTGCAAACTGTACAACCTGTCCAACGAGGCATGTCACAACAGTTTGCAGATCATCAACCTCAAGCTGCTCCTGCGGTGCCACTCATGGCACAGTTTCAACCAGCACAACAGGCACCTCTGCCACAAGAATACATGGCACAACCAGCTATGGCGCCAGCCGCGCCACCATTCCAAGCTCATCCAGTAATGCAGTAGGAATGCCATGTGTAAGGCCCCCAAGTGCCTCCACATGGCAAGGCATACCAAGGACTTGAGGATGTTTTGCCCCTTGCAGCAACTGCCTTGCATCTGCATAAGATCAAGATTAACCAATTTGACGGAGAGAAGTTCCCTCACCGGGCACACAAATTCAAGAAGGTGGCCCAGATTCATGGCATTTGGAAGTTCTACACTGGGTATCACGCATCTCTACCCTTGGGATCACCACCACAAGTGGTTTCAGAGTACAAGTAATTCAACCAAGTTGCATTCGTGATGCTGGACAACCAGTTGAGCAATCGCATCCAGCAAGCAATTCGGATGTACGAGGACATAACACATTCTGCAAAACAAGCATGGTCCTACCTTGTCAGGACATACATGTCTGGCAACTCTGCCTTCAAATCCCACCTCTTGACAGAACTTTCACACATCAACCTTAGTGGCTTCGGCTGCATTGAACCATACATCAACAAAGCTACGTCACTACGTGACCAACTCGTAGTGACAGATGCACCAATACCTGAGCTCGTCTTTGTGACATTCCTCCTCAACGACCTGACTGGTGACTGGAACGATGTGCGGAAAGTGCTTAAGTTCAAGCATGAGAGTGCACTAACTGAGGCATATATCTATAAGATGCTTCTCAGTGAGTAGCGTGACCTCCAACTGGTAAAAGAAAAAGAACGTATTCTCACCAACACAACGTACCAAGGTGCCAACACTGCGATTAGCTCCATTCAACCATCACGGAACAGCCAGGCAATGATGAAGCCGGCCTCAGACCACTCCTCTGCCTAGTCCAAGCCAAACGCAAGCTGGCAAAGCTCGCGTGACCAGCAACCAGGATCACGCCCTGCATATGAGTGTCAAAACTGTGGTCAGCCAGGGCACGTGAAAAAGTATTGCAGAAAGCATCTATGGGATGAGGAGCAAGCAAGACGGATGAAGCAAGCATGAAAATCAAGAGGAAAGGGGGAGAAGAAGAGTGTTGAAAAAGTTAAGCATGCTGAGAAGCAAGAGAAGGGGCTTGAGAAGCAGACAAAGGAGGCAGGCTCAGGCAAGCAGTATGACTACACGGGATCCGTGTTTCAACTGTCAAACATGGAAAACAATGAGCTGGTTTGCTCAACATATGTGCGGTACCTAGATAGTTGGTGCATTTCCCACATTACTTCCGACAAGGCCTGCCTCCACAAACTCCTACCCTACACAAAGGGCTTCGTCACAGTCGCCGACAGCATATAAGTTCCATTGAAAAATGACAGTAACAGGGTACCAAGGAGCCCAAGTCAAGTTTGGAGACGTGCTCTACATACCTCAGATTGCCTTCAACCTCCTCTCGCTAGGGAAGCTCATGAAGAGAGGTGCATGCGTCGTCAGAAATAGAGAGCACGTTGCGTTGAAGAGCCGTGAAGGCGAGACCTTCATGGAAGGTCGCATCCTACCACACGGCATGATCGAGCTGGATTTCTGCGCACTGGCTTCTGAAAGACTCCAAACGCCCTTTGTAGTAGCAAGTGCCCACCAATTCTCTGGCGCAGACCTTGCTATGTGGCACAAACGATTGGGCCACGTGAGCAATCAGCTTGTAAGTCAATGCACAAGAAGGAGAAAGTTAACGGCCTCGACATTAAGGATAATGAGAGCAAGGAGACAACGCAGCCATGCAAGGACGGCGTGCATGCAAAGCTTTCACAACAAATGCTTCCTTCTGCCACCGAGTGTGACATCAACAAGAAGTTGAAGCTAGTCCATGGACCACTACCAACAGCCACCATCTATGGAGGACACCGATACTTTCTTCTGTTTGTCAATGACGCGATGCGTTTTGTGTGGAGCTATCCTCTACGCACTCGAGATGAAGCTCCCACCTACTTCTTCATGTGGCTGGAAATGGCAGAGAGACAAAGTAATACAAAGGTACAAGTCCTACGCTTAGACAGTGTCAGAGAGTACACGAGCGGGGAATTCATGTCTCGTCTAGAGGACATGGGGATTGTGTAGCAATTCTTAACAGCCTACACACCGCATCAGAATGTTGTGGCTGAAAGAGCCAACCGCACAATACAATAGACGTTGAGGGCTATGCTTCTTGGTGCTCAGCTCAGCAGCAACTGGTGGCCTTATGCGCTGAGGCAAGCAGTTTGGGTGTGCAATCGCGTACCCATGTGGTACTACCCAACATGACGCCATTTCAGGCATCGCATGGTGACAAGCCTGATTTCACCATGTGTTGTTATTTGAATGCCCCTTGGCCACTAGTCTCCAGAATTGGCGAGTAGTGGACGGACCAGGCATGCACTGCTCATGTGGAGCAAGTCCCCTTGGTCCGGTCCAACAGACCAGGCATGCACTGTCCTTGTTCAAGGATAAGTCCCCTGGGTTTTTCTGATGATGGCTATTCAGATTGTCAATCTGACCGTCCCGATGGAAAGAGCAGGTGTCAAACTGTCAGCTGTCCAAGTTTCGGGCTGATCCAACGGCCGGATTGGAAGATGCAAGATGTGCCTTGGATCAGGGGATGTCTTCCCTGATTGAGGGGATGACCTCCGTAATTTAAGGAGTGACATCGGCCGAGGCGCGCGCGCCTCGGGTTAGCCGAGGCGCGTGCGCTTCGGCTGCCAAAGGCACTCCTTAGCTATTTATGCCTTGTACTTGCCATTGTCTCAACTACTCCTTCACTTGATGTCTCTTGTTTGAGCTGTGCGCTTGAGACTGAGCTTGATATGAACTGCTAAGGTGGTTGTAATCTTGCTCGTGTGAGAGTGCTGACTTAATTTGTTGGGCTCTCACACCAAGGAAGAAGAAGGCTTAGAGGGCGGGAGCCCCTAAGACCTTGAGCGAAAGCACCTGGGTAGCTAGGTCTCACCAGAGGCATAGTTAATTCCTTGGGGGTGATCGTGATCCTTGGGTGAAATTCCCTTGGACGGTCGGCAGTTGCCATTGTGTC
>SZWC01001723.1:162843-177288 GCA_023375785.1 Penium margaritaceum | reverse complement strand
CAGTACGCTGCAAAGAGTGTGGTGGCGGATGTACCACGCGTGGACGGCCTCTACATCCTCCAAACCAAGGTGGAGGGTGCTGCCGAAGCTGGGGCAGCCATGACTGCCGGGGGCAGTCAGGTGGTAGAGGCAGAAAGCAGCCGCCCGTCAACAGCAGCAGATATAACAAAATCAGTGGAAGCTGCAGCACCCACCCAACCCGAAGCAGTCCCTGGGACTGCCACGGCATCGGAAGCGAACTGTGGCCAAGATCTTTGGCACAGGCGCTTGGCCCACGCCGCCCACTCCACGTTGGAGACAATGGGCAAACACGAGCTGGTACGAGGCCTGGCCTTGGGGAAGGGAGAGGGTGCGGGGAAGGTGAAGAACGTATGTGAGGCCTGCCTCATGGGCAAGGCTAAGAGGAAAGGGCGCAAGGGGAACAAGCACGGAAATTTGGCGAATGAACCTCTCGAGTTGGTCCACACCGACGTGTGTGGGCCGATGCGAACAGCCTCAGTCGGAGGCTGCAGGTATTTCCTCACCTTCACAGATGACAAAACGAGGAAGATCTGGACGTACTTCATGAAGCAGAAGAGTGAGGTAAAGGAGCATCTGCAGCACTTCGTCGCAATGGTTGAGCGACAGACCGGCAAGAAGGTCAAGGCCCTTCGTTGTGATAACGGTGGGGAATACAAGGCCTGTGAAGGCTGGCTAGCGGAGCAGGGGATACGACAAGAAAATACGGTACCTGAGTCGCCCGAGAGCAACGGTGTCGCTGAACGGCTCAACCAAACCATCCTCGGGATGGTAAGAACGATGTTGTATGTAGCAAAGCTGCCAGGAAGGTTCTGGGCCGAGGCTACTAGGACAGCGGCCTACATCATCAACCTCACACCTGCATCGGCCCTTCGAGGAAAGGGGAAAAAGAAGCTGCCGCTGATGACCCCACAAGAGTCATGGTCGGGCAAGAAACCAGATGTCTCACATCTGCGAGTGTTTGGTTGCCAGGCCTATGCCAAGAAGCTGACGAGGGAGGGTGCCAGTAAGCTGGATCCGCAGGCCAAGAAATGTCTGCTCTTGGGTTACGACAGTGCCCAACGCTCTTACAGGCTCTGGGACCTACAAGGCAACAAAGTGATTCGTAGTAAAGACGTGGACTTCAACGAGGCTGTCGTAGGAGCAGAGCAGCAGTTCAAGGACGAGCCAGTGCCCAAACCGGGTGAATGGCTGGTTTTACTAGAGACAGGTGATGAGGCACCACAGGGGTGGAGCAGCAACAAGGCAACAGAAGCAAGAGGAGTGGTAGCTTCAGGGAGAGCCGCAACAGAGGACTCTGATGTTGATTCAGATTCCACCTCCTCTAATGATGAGGACTCTTCCACTGAGGGAGAGTCTGTGGTAAGAGAACCGGAGCAGCAAGAGCAGCAGCAGCAGGAGCAACAACAGCAGCCGTCGCAGCATCAGACAGTAAGACGCAGCTCGCGCTTATCTATCCCACCACGACAGTATGATGCTACAACTGGTGAGTGGACTGGTCTGAGTTACGCCTTTGTGGCTCAAGGAGAGCCGTCCACAGTGGCAGAAGCACTTGCTCTACCGGATGGGGCCAAGTGGAAGGCCGCCATCGAAAGCGAGTTGGCCTCGCATAAGGAGAACAGTACATGGAAGCTGGTGGACCGGCCCGCTGGCGCTCACGTTGTAGGGTGCAAGTGGGTCATGGTCAAGAAGCTGAAGCAGGATGGGACCATCAACCGCCACAAGGCGCGGCTGGTGGCCAAGGGTTTTGCGTAGCGGCCGGGGAGCGAGTACGATGAGACGTACGCGCCCGTCGTCACCTTTGCAACGATCCGGTCTCTCCTCGCAACAGCAGCAGCCAAGAACTCAGAGGTTCACCAGATGGATGTCAAGACTGCATTTCTCTACGGAAAGCTTGACACAGAAGTCCTGATGGAGGTGCCTGAGGGGGTGGATGCACCACCTGGAAAGGTTTGTAAGCTCGACAAGTCATTGTATGGGCTGAAACAGGCCCCAAGGTGCTGGTACAAGGAGATGGACACCTTCATGGAGGGGTCCGGATACGGTCACTACGAGAACGACCTCAGTATGTACGTACGAGAGGACGAGGATGGCCTCGTCTTGGTGGCTCTTTACGTCGATGATCTCATCATCTGCGCATCATCGATAAAGCTGCTGAAGAACATCAAGATGCAGCTGAGCAGCCGGTTCCAGATGAAAGATCTGGGACCTCTTGAGTACTACCTAGGCATCAGTGTCATGCGGGATCGCTCAGCCGGCACCATCAGGCTCAGCCAGACCAAATGCATTGATCACATCCTCAAGCGGTACGACATGGAGGACTGCAAACCCGTCAGCACCCCCATGGCAGCAGATTGCATCCTCACCTCAGGTGCCGCTCCTACCAACAAAGCAGAGCAGGTCGACATGGCAGGCGTGCCATATCAGTCTGCCGTGGACAGTCTAATGTATGCGATGGTCGCGACTCGCCCCGACATCTGCCACGCTGTGGGGCAGGTGAGCAGGTATGTGGCCAACCCTGGGCCACAACACTGGCAAGCAGTGAAGCGGATCTTTCGCTACCTGAACGGCACGCGGCACTTGGGCATCCAGTACGGTGGGGTGCCACAGTCGGACTCCTTGCGGCTCATGGTGTATACCGATGCAGATTGGGCTGGGAATGTCGACGACCGCAAGTCCACGTCGGGCTACGTGTGCGTGCTGAACGGAGGAGCCGTGTCATGGGCAAGCCGTAAGCAGGACTGCGTCTCCCTCTCNCTGCCGAAGCAGAGTACATTGCTCTAGCGGAAGCGTGCAAGGAGACAATGTGGCTGCGTAGCCTGCTCCAAGAGATACGAGCACCTCAATCGGCCGCAACGGTAGTCAAGGTGGACAACAAGTCTGCCATCGACATGTCCAAAAATGGCACCTTGACGCGGAGGACAAAACACATCGAAGTTCGGTACCACTTCAGTCGCGACCTGGTCGCTAAGGGAGTGCTGGAGCTTGAGCACGTTGCGTCCAAGCTCAACCGGGCAGACATGCTGACAAAACCCCTTCACCGAGAACTCCACCTTGCAGGAAGAAAGGGTATCGGCATGAAGAGCGTAAGTGACGAAGACTGAAGACAGGACAAGTGGCCAAAGGTGCAAGGGAGAGATTGTTGTTATTTGAATGCCCCTTGGCTACTAGTCTCCAGAATTGGCGAGTAGTGGACGGACCAGGCATGCACTGCTCATGTGGAGCAAGTCCCCTGGGTCCGGTCCAACAGACCAGGCATGCACTGTCCTTGTTCAAGGATAAGTCCCCTGGGTTTTTCTGATGATGGCTATTCAGATTGTCAATCTGACCGTACCGATGGAAAGAGCAGGTGTCAAACTGTCAGCTGTCCAAGTTTCGGGCTGATCCAACGGTCGGATTGGAAGATGCAAAATGTGCCTTGGATCAGGGGATGTCTTCCCTGATTGAGGGGATGACCTCCGTAATTTAAGGAGTGACATCGGCCGAGGCGCGCGCGCCTCGGGTTAGCCGAGGCGCATGCGCTTCGGCTGCCAAAGGCACTCCTTAGCTATTTATGCCTTGTACTTGCCATTGTCTCAACTACTCCTTCACTTGATGTCTCTTGTTTGAGCTGTGCGCTTGAGACTGAGCTTGATATGAACTGCTAAGGTGGTTGTAATCTTGCTCGTGTGAGAGTGCTGACTTAATTTGTTGGGCTCTCACACCAAGGAAGAAGAAGGCTTAGAGGGCGGGAGCCCCTAAGACCTTGAGCGAAAGCACCTGGGTAGCTAGGTCTCACCAGAGGCATAGTTAATTCCTTGGGGGTGATCGTGATCCTTGGGTGAAATTCCCTTGGACGGTCGGCAGTTGCCATTGTGTCTGCGCTGTTTTCTAGACCGGAGCCTCAGGCCACGTGACTCAGGAATAACACCATGCTGAGAATCTTTGGCTGCATGGCGCTTTTCCATGTACCAAAGGAGCATCGCAAGATGCTGGAATACAAGGCATCATGGGAGTTTTTCTTGGACAAAGCCCTACCATGAAGGGCTGGGAGTTCCACAAAAAGGTCTTGCAAAGAACCATCGTATGCCACGACGCAATCTTTTTTTAGAACCTAATGTGCCGAGCATGGGAAGAAAAGCAGAAGACAGCTCCAGATTTCCTCCAAACCTTCTACAACTCCTATTATGAGTCACTGAAAGAAATGGATTCAAATCCAGATGCACTCACCCTTGCGGATCTGGATGAGGCACATGAGGAGGCGGTGGGCACGCTTGTGCCCCTCCATGGAGATCACCTGGTAGGCTTCCCCCGAGATCACAAGCCGGTCGAAGTACGCGATGGCAAACCCAAGGTGGTGCTGGTGAAGGATGGTCTGAAGGTGACGCTGTAGCATCATCCTCCAGGCGGAGTCCACGACAGGCATTTCACGCGCCTCCTATAGCAGCAATTGGAGCAACAGAGAGCAAAGGAGGAGGAGGAAGAGCACATCATGGTCATCACAACATTTTTGGTGTACAAAGAGGACGCAGACGTTCTTGTTGAATTTACAACTACCCATCTCATTGCCCTCTTGACTTTGACGAAAGAACTAACTGTAAAGCCAAGGACCCTAAAGGAAGCTCTCAGTGGAGAGCATGCAGCTGAGTGGAAAGCAGCATTGGATGTGGAGTATGAGAACCTCATGGAGCAAGGCACACGGGAGCTCGTGGAACTACTTGCAGGCTCATGACCTATTGGAGTCAAGTGGGTCTTCCGCATCAAGACAAAAGCTGATGGCAACATCAACAAGTTTAAAGCCCGTCTTGTTGGCAAACAGTTTTTCACAAGTGGAGGGAAAAGATTTTTCTGAAGCTTACGCCCCCGTGAGCCGCTACACCACAGTCCACATTATGCTGGCTGTTGCAATAGTGTTGGACTATGAAGTGCAGCAACTTGACGTAAAGAACACTTTTCTATAGTGGGAGATGATTGTGACTGTGTTCATGAAGCAACCACAGGGTTATGATGATGGCAACGGACGAGTGTGAAAACTATTCAAGAGTTCGTTCGGCCTCAAAAAAAGTCCACTTCTGTGGTACCGCAAGCTCCAAGGACTTTTGGAGACACCCGACTTCCATCCATTAGCCTACAACGATTGTCTTTTCTTTTTTTCCACAGGCGGTCAGTAGAAGAGAAACCAGACTTTTACATTGTGGTCTACATCGATGACATCTTGATCATCCGCCCATCAGCCACTTTCATCAATGCCACAGCAACGGCCATGGCAAAGGAGGTTAACGTGACACTCATGGCAAGCTTCGAGTTCTACCTTGGCATGAACATCAAGCGTGATCGTACAGCTCAGACGCTTGAATTGAGCCAATATACCTAAGCCACAAAGGTCTGTGAGCGCTTTCGTGTACCCGATCGACATGTGCCGACTCCTCTCACTCAGCAGCAGCTGAAGCAGCAAGGACCAAGGGGAGGAGCGAAACAAACTATCGTAGTAGAGTCGGCTCACTGATGCATGCTGCGAGCTGTACATGGCCAGATCTACAGTTTACAGTCAGCAACCTCGTAGGCGGTAACAAGACTTGCTCAGAGGCAGCATGCAAGTAGCTTGATCGGGTCCCACAGATACCTCAAAACCACAGGCAATGCGAGTCTAAGCTTTGGCACCGTAAGTGATCTAGAGCTGCAGTGTTATGTTAACGCAGACTTTGGTGGAACCGAGGAGGACCGACACAGTACGACAGTGTTTGTATGTTTGCTCGGTGGTGGAGAAGTATCATGAACAAGCAAGCGACAAAACCTGATCACACTCAGCTCTGCAGAAACTGAGTATGTGGCTGCTACATCGGCTGCACAGGAGGTCACATATCTACGCAACCTCCTCGAGGACATTGGTTTTCCACAAAAGAAGCCAATAAAGATTTATTCTAGGCAACAAATCTGCAATTGACCTGGCAAGTTTGACCAAGTTTCATGGTCAAACCAGGCACATCGACATACGCGGGCATTGGATCCGCTCAAAAGTACAAGATGGCACGATTCATCTCGTGCACGTGCCAGGGACGAGGCAAGCTGCAGACTTCTGGACGAAGAATCTTCTCAAAGAATTTTTCTACAGGTGCTCGCAATAGTGTGGACTCACCACAATTGTGTACTTATAGTACGTCCTGAAGAACGGTGACGAAAACGACACGTGGAAGTCAAAGATCAGATGACGCATCATCGGCATCTCGTTTAGCATACCTAGCACTATCATCTGTTTTATGGTGCAAGTGGATGAGAAGGTCGCCACTGCAGCAAAGAGGGGGAGCAGTGAGAAGTTTGCAAAGCCAAAAGAGCAAGTTTTGGGAGATCCCAAGCAGCAGCCTTGCTTTCAGTAGTCGGTGGACCAAAATAGGTTCCCTAAGCAGGCAGACCTAAAAAAGTACCGCAATCTGCAAAAGCACAGAGAGTACCCGCGAGACTCTGTGAGGCGTTTTTGTCGCCGTTCTTTGGGGCGTATTATGAGAACGTGATTGTGGTGAACGGCGAGCAACAAGATGACGCAGCTGCTTGCCGGCAAGCTTGCTCATTCAAAAGAAAGCAAAAGCAGACCGCACAGTTGCGGTCGTGGAACGTGGTGGCAACAAAGCAAGGAACAACGAGCGCAGCAGCTGGCGCGGCAAAGGGGGATGCTGCGCAAGCAGCGAGCGCATTGGGCTTGCTTGCAGCCGCGGTAGCCTGCGTAGAGCCAGCGCGGGATCTTGCCGGCCATGGTGAGGTCCTGGCTACCCTCGCTCCATCGTGCGCCATGGCTGGCGATCCTAACCGGCACCTACAACCCTCACTTGACAAAAAACAAAAAAAATGGAGCACATGATTGAGTGATGCAAGCAACTGACGGCGGCGATGTTTCGTTGTCAAATTCGACCTTTGCAAAGTTCCTCCTCGCATACTCGGCAGTGAATATCAACACTGGGATTTGCGATAACCACACGATACCAGTCCTTCAATGCAAGCAGCTGTGCGTAACCTCACCAAGGAAAACGCTGCAAACGACTGCCTCAACGACGACCGCGCTTCTGAACGATTTGAGCAAGAAATGGCTCACCGAGACACAAACATGTGGACTAGGAGGACAACAGAAGGTGAAGCTGGTGAAAAATAACAAGACAACGGTTGTTCCTACAGTAAATCGACTTAGTGAGACTGAACACATCAAAGTAAGCCTCACAAGCCCGCAAGTCGCAATATGTACAACTCCAGCGGCCTAAGAAACGATGATGGAGCCAGAAAGTATTCTTGTGGACTGCATAGAGGTGTCCACAAGCATCCACAAGCTGAGTTGGAAGATGAGATTCCAGGAGGGGCTTTCTGGACATGCATGCCGTCAACCAAGCAAGCCACGAGAACGCTTGCTTCCAGAGGAAGCAACTTCGAGTTTTTCTGGAGTGGCCTGAGCTTGACCCAAATATTTCCAATTTTCTGGAGTTACTAGAGTCAAGTGGGACAGAACCGGAAACAGGCCCTTCACAGTCCCGAATTTCGAAAGACTTGATATCAAAGAAAACAGATTTTTCTTCAAAACAGCAGCTGACATCGGTCATTTTCTTGATCAACCCATCACCGAAGAAGAGTCTTCGGCTCAAGTTCCTCGACAAGAATGCTTGGGAGTCTCTCAAGGATTTTTTCAGCAACACTCCGGCTTGATACGAGCTCTTCACCAGTGCACGCATCAAGAGGGAGTGTTAGTGGGTGCGATGACTATGCTGGTTTCATGCTTCAACATGGCGCAGTCGGTTTCACAATCGGATGAAGATACGCACATTGAGAATATTCTCGGTGGCTTCCGGGAGTGGAACCGTGGATAGTTTTTCACTCTACAGGCCAGACCAATTCTGGCAACCAGGCCTAAAGGGCTTGGATTATAGAATAGTGTGTTGCATGCGCAGGCTACTGCCCATGCCTTTAGTGTGGCAGGGACTCGCAGCTGAGCAGTGGGTTACGTCACACTGCTAAGCTGACCAATGCCAATGCCTGACTAGGCTTCTAGTAGGAGGCGGTGTGTGAATCTCCTGGTCGGGACCATCTACACAAACAGTCCGTGACCACAACTCAGCATGCTTCTCTGCTCGCCTCGTGGACAGGCTGCATGGCAATCTAGCATGCAAGGATTACGGTTACGGAGATTTACGGTTCTCACTGATCTCTGAGGAGGGCTATGATACAAGCATTACGGCTACGGTAATCTTCGGCTCTCACAGATTCGTGAGAAACTCCAGGATTCAAGAACCACAGTTACGATGAAATTTCACCGTGCACCTGAGGAAGCTTCTACAAGCAAGCAAGGACGTCAACTTGCCAGGGCCACAAGAATAAAAGGCGGCAGCCTTTGCACATCTCAGTATCTGAGCAGGAGTCATCTTTCATGTCACGACCTTGCAGCACCTAGCATCTGGAAGCGCCTTAGACCAAGGTTCTGTTGGAGTCTGCCCTTGAGACCCCTATAAGCCTAGCAGTGCTCTGCCAGGCTGGGAAGGAGGAAGCCCTGACTACCTGGAGGCCTGTCCACCTCGAAGAAGGTGCTGGACCAAGACCCCTCGCGATGACGGCCTTGACGGCCTAGCAAGGAGTTGCCCCTTCCATGGACCAGGAGCAGTGGTAGAGCTCATGTGTAGCCTTTGTTAGGCTCTATATTCCATGTACCATACTTATACTTTGGAATCAGTCAAGTTTTCTTCCGCTGTCACATTCAGTTTCCAAAGTTTATCTACTGATCTGTTTGCTAGCTTGCTACAGGAGAAAAGATCATGTACAAGCAAGGAACCTCGTCCTTGCTTGTAAGCCGGACAGTACCTATGGCACTGACTACGGCTTGTGGCTTCCTTGAATGTACCAGATGACTGTGGATTTGGAATCTACAGGAACAACCGTGCGAGATCGACCCAATAACGGGGTCGATCCATTCAGAATTCAGGAAGATACGCCCCGCCAAAGGTTGGACCGGCCGAGGGGGAAAAGGTGACGGGAAATCATCCCCAAAGACCAAGGCTCGACCCTCGGAAGACCCAACAAGGCCGAAGCGCACCTTGGGGCCCAGATAGTCAATGAGTCAAGGATCATTGAGGGCCAAGGGCGCTTTGGAATGGCGCCCTGGTGTGTTATTACCAGAAAGAGCGCTTCGGGCGGCCGTCACCGCCGCTAGTGGTGCTGCCAGCGGCAGATTACCGTGGGTCACGGAAACGGCCATATCTCGGCCGTTCCTCCATGGAATGATGCGATTCTTGGTGCGTTGGAAAGCTGGGAAGATGGGCTACATGATGCAGAGGCAATAATTCTCATCCTAGGCCCATACAGGGCCGCGCATGGCTCAGCAATCTCGGGCCGCCTAGGATGTGTCATCATGTACGTATAGTCTTGTATGTTGACACTTGGATAACAAGTACAGTTTAATCCCACTGTGCCACACGTGTTTCCGTGTTCCCCCAATACGACCCTACGCTTTCGCAACCCCGGGAAGGTATGCACCGGTCTCCCTTCGGTCGACGTTGCCGCCGGTTGGTGCCTACACCATCCAGTTGAGGCTAGCACACCGCGCCCGGTTCACACTTGGTATCAGAGCCACCCTTGGCTCAGGGGCACAATTTTCTTCGTGGCAACCTCTCCTGGTCAGCGTAGACCAGCATGCATCTCGTCTCCTTGGCGGATCCGTGCCCAAGGCCAACCACGCACTCCGGTGACAAGGCGTTAACCGGAGGACCCGTTGAGGAAGAAGTTGCACCAGAGGCAAAGATGACTTCATCTGGCTCGTCCTCGTTCGCTGCGGCATTTGATCCGCAAGGCAAAGTAACAGCAGCCGCAGCGCTGCAGAAGTTGCTCGTCGACATGCAGGCCAAGATGGACTTGTTAGAGAAGCAAAATGCGTACCTGAATGAAGAGCTCGCTAAGCATCCAGTACCAACACCAGTGGCAGTTGCCACCGCAAACGTACCTGCGGTGGGCGTCCCGAGCCCGCCCAAGCCAGAGTCATTCGACCCATCGAAGAAGGATGGGCCAGCTCCGCACGCTTGGATACTCGGATTGGAATTGTACTTCACCTCCATCGGCGTGGATGCCTCAAGGTACGAGGCGCGCCGCGGTTACGCCGTGACCCTATTGAGAGGGACATCGTTGGATTGGTGGGCCGATGTGATGCGGTCCAATCCACATGGCAGTGGAGCAGCAATGGTCGCCGGTATTGCAGCCGCGACCAGAATCTCAACCCCATCGGCTCCAACCTGTAGCAGTGGCGACCCTACCTTCAAATGGCCGACTTCGTGGAAGGCGCTCATGGAGTCGTTCATCAAGCGCTTCACCGTGGGTGACGTGAGGAACAACGCGCGTGCCAAGCTGCGTCGGCTTCGCCAAACTAGCGGCGTCGCTGACTACTCCCGCAGGTTTTATGAGATCGTTGCTAATTGTGGCTTTGACTCTCAATAATTATGCTTCCACTATAGCAACGACCTCAAGAACGACGCCCGTGCTGTGACGGTGATGCACGACCTCAATGACAATCTGCCGGGTATGATTGCAGCAGCAGAGCGGTATGACATGCGCGTAACGCAAGCTCATGCCAACAGCCACAACTCTTTTGGTTGTGGTTACGGAAAGTGGGCTGAGAACGACGACATGCCCATGGAGATTAGAGCATTGCAACAGCGCAAGTGCTATAAATGTGATAAGCCTGACCACATTGCGCGCGACTGTCGAAGTCCTAAGAAGGGCGACGGCAAGGGTAAGCGCCAAGGGAAGGGGAAGCAAGCCACGATGGAAGCAGTAAAAGCAACAAAGCAGCCGGGAAATGAGGAGAGCCGGGAGTAGGTGGCGTTACTCCTGGCTCCTCTCAACCCAAACCGCCAGTTGACCGCCCACCCGAATGCCTTGCGGTAAATAAGGGGGTTTCCGAGGTCAAGGCATGGGACGCGGGGTATGAGGAGGAGCAGCCTGCACTTCTCTTGGAGGCGCAAGTGAAAGGCGTCAAGGGGAAGGTGGGGAGTCTGCTGGATTGTGGTGCGAGCCATAGTTTTGTGAGCATGGAATGTGCTCGAAAGTGGGGCCTTGCGCTCACGAGCAAGAAGCGGACCGCTAACCAAGTGGATGGCATGATTGAAGTGGGGTACCTGGCCCGTCCCCTCTCCATTCGCATGGGGAAGCTTTGCATAATGACCGTATACCGGGTGTGCCCGATGAAGGATTACGATGTGATCCTTGGGCCTGACCTCCTCCACAAGTACAACCCCGTCGTCAATTGGGAGGCGCGCACCGTCTCAGTCAAGCTCGGAGACATGGAGTATCCCCTACGTGGTCCAAGGACGAGGCCACGAAGGAGGAGACTTGCGGGGAGGAAGCGCCGCAACAGTCGGTGCCTTGCAAGGAGGAATCGGCGCCTATGATTCTGAACTTGGTCCAGCTCAAGCGCGCGATTCGAAAAAAGGAGCAGATTTTCTTGGCGTTCGTGCGAGACGTGGAGGATGATTTCGACGAACCAGAGGACGTGGCGCCTGTTGTGGCGCATGGGGGGACTCTTGAGCAGCCGGCGGCCCAAGGCAAGTTTGCCAAGGTGCCTGAGGGGCTTTGGAAGGTGTGTACGGAGTTCGAGGACGTGTTCCCCGACACCCTCCCAGCGGGTCTGCCACCAAAGTGGGACGTGGACCATCGCATCGACCTCAAACCTGGAGCACGCCCGCCTGTTCGTGCAATGTACCGCATAAGCGACGCGCAGCTGCAGGAGCTCAAGAAGCAGCTGACTGAGATGATGGAGCAGGGCTTCATCCGCCCATCCTCTTCTCCTTATGCTGCACCTGTCCTGTTTGTGCAGAAAAAGACGGGGGAGATGCGCATATACATGGACTACCGGGCATTCAATGAGTTGACCATCAAGAACCGGTACCCGCTTCCACGAGCCAAGGAGCTCTTCGATCAGCTCCGTGCTGCTCATTTATTCACAAAGATCGACCTCCGTTCCAGCTACCACCGGATCCACATCGTAGCAGATGATATGGAAAAGGCGGCCTTCCGTACCCGCTATGGTCACTACGAGTTCCTCGTGATGCATTTCGGGTTGACCAATGCACCGGCCACCTTCATGGCGGCGATGAACAACATCTTCAGGCCGTACTTGGATGACTTCGTGGTGGTTTACCTCGACGACATCTTGGTGTATAGCAAGACGGCAGCGGAGCATGAGGAGCATGAGGAGCATGAGGAGCATGAAGAAGGTCCTCGAGATTTTGAGGAAGGAGAAGTTTTTTGCAAAACTCTCTAATTGTGAGTTCGTGGTGGGTAAAGTTGAATTCCTTTGACACATAATTGGCAATGGACAGATTGCCATGGACCTGCGCAAAGTGTCGGCCGTGCAAGAGTGGTCGAAGTTGCGTAATGTGTATGATGTGCAAGTGTTCCTTGGTTTTTACAACTACTACCGTAGGTTCATCCTTGGCTACGCGGGAGTGTCAGCGCCACTCTCCAATCTCACTCGCAAGGATCGCGAGTGGAGTTGGGGGGTTAGCGAACAAGAAGCCTTTGAGAATCTCAAACGGGCTCTGACCTCCGCGCCGGCCTTGCACTTGGCCGACAGCGGCCGTGAGTTTGAAATGGCGACGGATGCATCGGACCTGGCCATTGGTGGCATCCTTTTGCAGGACTTTGGCAACGGGTCGCAGCCGGTCGCCTACTACTTGCGCAAGTTGCGCGGGGCGGAGCTGAACTACGCCACCCATGACAAGGAGATGCTCGCCGTGGTCGCAGCCTTCAAGAACTGGCAGTGCTACCTTGAGGCACGCAAATGCATTGACTACACCAAACACCACATATTGAAGTACTTCAAGACGCAGCCGAACCTGAGCCGGCGGCAAGCGCGTTGGGTGGATTACATTGAGTCGCACTTTGACTACGAGATCGTGTACCGGCCGGGTCGCATCAACCCAGCCGACGCACTCTCACGGCGACCGGACCTGATGATGGGGGTCACGTCTCTCACCGTTCACGAGGACGCTTTCCTTGTAAAGCTCTTCACGGAGGGATACAAGGCGCATGGGGAGTACGACGCTCGGAGATTTTTCTTCAAGGCGCTGTACTGGCAACGGCGAGGCACGCAACAGGTGGTGGTTCCCGCGGTGCTGGCGCTTCGGCAACTGATTTTGGAGGAGTGTCATGACAATGGCCCGAGTGGCCACTTCTCCGCCGACAAGACATTGAAGATGGTGGCTCGCTTCTTTTGGTGGCCCACCCTGTCGTCGGAGGTGGCTGAATTCTGCTGGAATTGTGACGTGTGCCAACGCCACAAGGCGCGGAAGAAGAAGACCCTGGATCTCCTCCAACCCTTGCCCATCCCCGAACAGTCGTGGCAAGACATCTCCATGGATTTCATCACGGGTTTGCCCACGACAGCGGCAGGCCACAATGCGGTGTTGGTGGTGGTGGATCGTTTCAGCAAGATGTCGCACTTCATTGCGACGCGTGATACGGTGAGCGCGGAAGGCACGGCTCGACTGTTCCTCGAGCACATGGTGCGTCTCCATGGTGTGCCGCGGTCCATTGTGAGTGACCGTGACCCGCGTTTCACAAGCAAGTTCTGGCAAGAACTCATGGACCGGTACGGCAGCAAGGTGCAGCTGTCGACCAGTTTTCACCCCCAAACTGACGGACAAACGGAGCGGACAAACCAGACGCTGGAGCAACTCCTCCGTACAATGGGTGCTCTGGACGAGATGGCGTGGGACCAGCGATTGCCGGTCGCTGAACTGGCGTACAACTCCGCCATGTCCGCCTCCACCGGCAAGGCGCCATTTGAGGTGGTGAACGGGACGGTGCCCGCCACACCCCTCAGTTTGCACGTCGCAAGCAACCTGCCTGTGGTGGAGTCTACCGCACGTGACTTCAAGCAGATTTGGGCAGCGACGTGGTATGCATTGAACAAGGCGCAAGAGCAGCAGAAAGTACAAGCGGACCGCCGACGCGCAGACGCAACGCTCAAGGTCGGTGATCACGTGCTTCTCAACAGCGCGCATGTCAAGCTTCGCGGGGTCCGGTCGGACAAGTTGAAACCCCGGTGGCTTGGTCCGTTCGAGGTGCTCAAAATGCGGACACCCGTGGTAGCGCGGTTTGCTCTTCTGCCTTCCATGCCAGTCCACGACGTGTTCCACATATCCAAACTCAATCTCTACCATGATCCGGCTGAGCATTTTCCTGGCCACAGTTCTGCGCCTCCCCCTCCGATGGTGATCGAGGGCAAGCAAGAGTTTGAAGTGGAGGCCATCCTTGACCACTGTCGTCGTGGCCGTGGATGGGAGTACCTGGTCAAGTGGAGGGGCTATGACGCAGCCCACAACTCATGGGAGCCTGCCCGCAACTTCAACGTTGGCGGGGTGAATGCAATCCTCCGGGACTATCAAGAGCGAACCGGGACGGCTCGCTCCTAAAGGGGGGGGGGGGGGC
>SZWC01001723.1:86409-127024 GCA_023375785.1 Penium margaritaceum | reverse complement strand
ACACACACACACACACACACACACACACACACACACACCACTTGAGGCGCGAGGCGCGCATGCAGACGGAGTTTGACCCATGGAACGCCCAGAGGATCCAGCCACCCTATGTGAGGCTCGGACGTCTCCCGAGCCCGCACACTGGGAGGCTGCATGCGTCGATGAGCTCGCCACCATTTGGCAACATCAGGTCTATGAGCTTGCAGAAATTGCCCACGGCCAAAAGGCCATCGGTGCCAATTGGGTCCTCTAGCGCAAGTGGAAGTGGGACAGGTCCCTAGACAAGTACAAGGCCCATCTTACGGCCAAGGGATTTGCTTTGGTCCCTGGATTGATCATGACCAGGTCTTTGCCCTGGTTGGTTGGTTCTCCACTAGTCGGGCGTTTTTTAGCCTGTTTGCCCAACATGGTTCCATGGGAGCTGCATCAGATAGATGTAAGCAATACCGTTCTCCATGGCTCACTAGACGACGATGAATTGTACATGACATAGCCTCTAGGCTTCGACGATGGCTTCGACAAGGTCTGGAAATTACGGAAGGCCCTCTATGGCCTGAAGCAATCACCTCGCTACTGGAATCAGGAGATCAATCGTACGCTTCTTAGCGAAGGCCTCCTTTGCAGCACTTCCAACCCTGCACTGTTCATCAGTCCGTGAGGGCAGACTTTGGTCACTCTCCTGGTCTACGTCGACGACCTGCGCATTGCATCATCGAATGCAGCTCCCATATAGCGGGTCAAGGACCTGCTGCATGCAGCCTACCAGCTGAATGACCTCGGGCTACTGCGAGTCTTTTTGGGCATGGAGCTTGAGCACGATCGATCCTTGGGGGTCTTGCACATCCATCAGGCCGCCTACGTCCAGACTTTGTCTGGGCATTTTGCTGAGGACCTGCCCCTCGTGCCAAGAGCATCCTCACCTATGTCACCCGATGGGCAGGCAAAGCTGAAGAGCTTCGATGGAGCCATTGTGGGGGAGCCAGTCAATGTGACGACGTATGTACATGTCATCGGGTCACTTATATTCCTGGCGACGACGATGCGTCCAAACATTGTGTTCGCTATCAAACTACTAGCCCAATTCTCCAAGGAGCTGCGTCACCTCCACTTTGAGGCCGCAGTTTGAGTACTACGCTATATCGACTCGACCCCACAGTGAGGCCTCATGTTCCGTCGACAACCGTCTGTTGTTGCGACAGGATGTATCGAAAGTAACTAGGCCGGCAGTCCAGACGGTACGAGTCGTACAGGCTGGATCTTTCTTGTCGGCGGCACGGCTGTGTCTTGGTGTAGCGGCAAGCAAGGCTGCATTGTACCTAGCACTGATGAGACTGAGTATGTGGCCGTTGGTTTTGGCGGATGTGAGAATGTGTGGTTGCGTCGCCTGTTGTCGAGTAGGACTATGTGCATTCATTGTTGCATGATGGCAGTATCACCATTGTGTGGATTGAGACGACACGGCAGTTGGCTGACTTCTTCACCAAGGCACTGAAGCGTGACTCATTCAAGAAGGCGGTGAGCGCGGTTGGTGTGCGTCCACGAGGTCTTCTCTCTCTACCCTTATGTGCTTGGTCTGTATGTTCTTTGCCCGTCCATGTGCACTACGCCTGTGAGTCATGTGGAGGTGTTGGTTTTCACGCATCTTTCATTGTACTGTGTGGTGTCCTCCTGGCTAGTGTACATCGGCGTGCAGATGATTTATGGCAAGAAACGACATTGTTGGATTGTCGTTTTGTGGAGCTGACACACGCTGAGGCCTGCACGCATCTTGCTAGAGCCTCCTCCTTCCAATGTGTTTAGCTCCATTGGCAGACCTCCTCGGTGGTCGTGCCGCCGGCAGTCATTACGGCTACATATGCTATCTGCATGCGTCTAGTGCTGGATCTGGCTGCGCAATCACATTTGCAGTGCCATGCTCTACCTAGGGTCTAAGTTTCATGTTATTTGGGCACCATTGGGACCGGGGACTAGCGTAGATGCCGCATGGGTTTAGCTGGCTACAACTCTTTGTTACTATTTTTCTAGGTGATTCTGACCGCACGACTGCGTTTGCAGCATGTGTGTTATGGTATGGTCCAGTTTTCAGGCAAAACGGACGACGCACAGGTTTTGGGCTGTCGGCTGCCTAGCAAGGCTCACTGAGAAAACCCTACGTGCCAGAAAAAAGGTCATTTTTCTTATTGGCTTAGAAACTGATTAGCAAGTTCTACAGAGCTGGGGGGGAGCTAGAACTTGGACGGGTCTCCCATTGTTGTTCATTCTCACTTCCTAATCAGTCATTTCCAGTTTTCAGTTGTTGTCTAGCGCTAACTCTGGCACACGCATCTTTGAGTCACAACACCATAGCTCTCAGACTTAGACTCTGGTGCAGCAGATTGTGGAGGCAGCCCAAGCAACTAGCGTGGGATCCCGCACGTTGCATCAACAACGCTGCTCCCCCAACCTGCTGCATTAGGATTTCAAGCACCAAGATTTAGCTAAGTCTGGAACGCATGAATCAAAAGTCGAGGAGAGAGTATAATGAGCCCTACTAAGGGCTTATGTACTAGGGACTGGCGGCTACCCCACTAGGCCCAGTCATACCCGTTGCACCAAAAGGCACAAACGGGGAATTTTCATGCCATACAACATGAAACCACACAATAGAGGTTTCCCGAGGGACAGGAACATTTAATCGTGTACCCGGGTCTCGATCAACGAGAAAAACATACAATATACCCCAAACACATCAGACTACGGCGGTACACTAGTATCTCCATCTAGCCAGCCTAGGCAAGTTTAGGCCTCCTGAGACATCGAAACATGTAACCGGATGTCCGGGTCTCAGCCACAAGCCAACTACACATGTCTGACAAAGTGTCAACAAAGAATAGACCAATCTGCGGTGGGTCTCCCGATGTACTGGTACAAACCACCATGTACCTGGGTCTCGACAAGAGAAAGAGTGCACAAACTATTCGAGACAATGTGTGGCAAATCACCATGGGGTCTCAGAGAGGACTGGCACAAACCACCAAGTGCCCAGGTCTTGATCACTGAGAAAACTCAATCAATCATGCATGTGTGACACCATACATGTCACACAAAGAGTAATACAGCTGCTGGAGAATCGTTAGCACAAACGAGGAAGCTCTCAGCACACTAGCCTGTATGAAAATCAGACAACTCCAAGCCCATACGCCAAGACGATGGTCAACAAGCATTGCTCTTTTGGCAGCTGGCGAAGAGAGAACTGACCCGCAAAGGGTGTTCTTCAGAGATTAAGGAGACACGGATTTAGGACTAATGAAGAACCTCTACAGAAGTACCGAGGAGGGGTAAATGTTCATGTTTGGAAATGATCAGTTCTATTTTCCTTCCAAATAACTGTTGTATTGCGGTATGTTCTGATGGTCTTGCTTGCAATGCAAGTGATTCTCAACAGCCCACTCAGTGGTGTGCGCTTCTTGGAGTGCAGTGTGCTCACGTTGTAGCTGCGCTTGCAGTGTGTAATAATGCTCTTCTTAAAAAAGCGTGGTGAACGCGTATCACTTTGATGATTTTTTTAGCAGAGTTTTCCTTGCTCTTGTGAACGTGAGGAAAATGGAAGACGGATGTGAAGTTAGCAGAGACATGCTAAGGAACAAGCACAAGGCAGAGTTGGAGGGCGTGGAAATGAGGCACACCGTGGTTTGGTTTCTACGCTCACTTAGAAGTTAGAGGAACCGAGTGAAGAGGAGTTGAGAGGAGCGTGAACTTAGGCTGGTGACCGAGTCCCATTTCGAGCACCATGCATGAGGTGGGATCATCGCCAACCCCTAGGGTCGAGCCATACCTCAACAGAAATAAAAGCTAAGAGCGGTTGCCGCTAGAAATTTTTTGGCAGCATGACCCTAGCACCCGGCAACTAGTCATGCAACCAAAGCCTAGCTAAACATGCAGAATTCTACACATTATCCTAGATTGTATGTGGGCATGCTACTATATGACCTTTTGCAACTGTCGATGTAAATGAGAGATTCCAACGAGCTGCTAGCTGGCCCATGTCATAGGCACTTAGTTCTTCAAGTGGGTGACGACGGCAAGGCCATCATTAGGGTTGAGTGCATCAAATCTCCAAGTGGTACTTGATTAGCTTCGCAGCCATGTTGGTTCAATCTCCTGCACAAATATGTGTGTGTGTGTGGAGACGAGTGGAAAACAAATAGTGTATTGGTAAGTCAGTATTGAGACACCAATACCAACACCTCCCTTGCCTCATAGGCAAAGAGAAACACAAGCAACAAGAGTCAACGTGAGAGTCATGTAGAGGGCAGTGTGCACAACATAGCACAAGGGTAATTAAATTCAGAATCAATCAAGGGCTGAGGGTACACGTGTCAGACCAATTGCATGCACAACAAACTTGAACAAAATAGAGCTGAGTGCCTTAGTCAAGAAGTCTGATCTTCGAGCCCGTGTGTCCAACCAGACAACATTTACGACTCCAACAGTGGTACATTCAGCAACAAAGTGGTGCTAAACATGCATGTGCTTGGAACGGGAGTGATGCATGCATTGCTTCTTAGCAATGGCCTTTGTGCTCTAATTGTCACGGAGTAGAGAGATGCAATGGATGGGAACACGCAGGTATTGTAAGAGCTGACAAAGCCAGACATACTTGCATGCACATGAGCTGAGTGCAACATACAGCTTTACTGCAATCATTGGGAAGTGTTTTTCGTGAAGGTGTTTTATTTTTTGGAATTATTCAAAGTACCGGGACCGAGTTTTGAACAGTTCTAAAAGTGCCCTCCAGTTTTTTACGCCCAGTAGAATTCGAAACTAGCCAGCCATGTCATATCCTCACTTGCAAGAAACTCTTGACTTGGAGTTGGCCGTTCGAGCAACCAAATTTGCTTGCTTGAACTCAAGCAAGAAAATCGTCAGTTGCCCCCGCATGGATGTTATCGACGTCCATATGACGGACGCCTTTTGTGGGGGCGTTGCCTCACTCAAGCGACGGTCAACATGCAATTGCCCATACTTTTTGGACACTAAGGTGTCCGGGATGGGTTGGGGTTTTACATTTTTGTTCGTCTACGCAGGGCCCGCTGTAGCGGGCCCCTGCGTTTACACTGCAACATAATGCATCCGGATTTGACACACCGCGCTGTCCGGAAAGTTAGGATAACAACCGTTGCTCTCTCTCTCTCTCTCTCTCTCTCTCTCTCACACACACACACACACACACTCTCTCTCTCTCTCTCTCTCTCTCTCTCTCTCTCTCTCTCTCTCTCTCTCTCTCTCTCTCTCTCTCTCTCTCTCAGACCGTCGGGCAAAATTTGAATTGAACTGTGAAGTGGTATTTCCTCGCTTGAATTTGAAGCCAAGACAAGGCTAGTTAACAACCATTGCAGAAGTACCCAGGAGGACTAGATTTTTTGGTTTGGGAATGATCATAATTGATTTGTTTCCAAAAAATTGCGGTTATACGGTACTCAGCTTCACTCAAGGTGTGAGAAACACAACCCTGCTTGTATTTTTTCCACGAAACTACTGTGCCTCCAATAAGAAAGACATAGCCTGGAAGAATGCGGGCATTAGTATCATGTGCCATGTCGCTATCAGTGTAGCCATCGATAACTACGAAGGGCTGTGCATGATTGTACAGCCCAATGTGCGCTGTCAAGAGTGCATACCTCACAACGTGCAGTGCAACCTCAAGGTGACATTGCCGTGGAAACTAAGAGAACTGCGCCAGGTAGTAAACAACAAATGCAATATGTGCACGAGTTGTGGTGGCAAGGAACATCAGGGACCCTGTGATGCAGAGATAGTCAATGACATTGTCTTCACCCCCAAGCTGAGTCCAATCGGTCCTTTTGAGGAGTCTCTGACCAGCTGGGGTCATCGGCGTGCTTGCTGGTGGGGCCAGTGCAAGCAAGGGAGAAAAGTGCTCACCAGGGCTAAGCATGTAAGCAGCCTGGTAAACATGCAGTATTTGGTTGGGTCGGTCCCGTTTGAGCTCCGTACCAAGAAAGACTCGAGCAGGGCTTAGGTACATCATCATGTAGGCAAACTGCAACAAGGAAATCAGGGATTACACAACAGAGGGACTCGGGGAGGCCATGGGAAATTCATCAACATAGACAAAGACAGCAATGAGAGGAGAGGATGGAGGACCAAAGAACAATGGAGGGTCAACCGTGCTTCGTTGATAACCTCCCCTCTCAAGCGTGGCGGTGATCTCCATGTCCCAACAGCAAGGAGACTGTTTAAGATTGCACAAAGCTTTGCATACCATGTAAATCTCCCCATCCAATGCGCCATGCAAGAAGGCGTTATTAGCATCCATTTGATCAAGCTCCCAGTCGTGGTATGCTATCAGATTGCAAAGCACACAAGCAGTAGTATGGCGTCCAACACGTGCAAATGTCTCATCAAAGTCGATGCCATGGACTTGTGAGAATTCCTTGGCAGTGCTTTGTAACGGTCAACAACACCATTAGGCCTCAGCTTACATAAAAAAAAACCACTTGGTTACGACACCCTTGCAGCCAGGTGGCGATTCAACCAGCTCATACACTTTATGCTCATGCAAGGCGCCTCGCTCCTCTTTCATGGACATCATCTAGAGTGATGATTCAACAGCCTCAGGTGCCTCCCTAACCGTAGTAGGTTCAGGGCCCAAGGGAGAGAAACTACTGGCAGCAAAGCAGGCAGCAACATAGCCTGCCACAGAGGTTTCAACAGAACTCTGGAGCTCCTTATAGATGAGTGAGCATCCGAAAGTGGCGCCAGGGTGCATGACACCGACACCCAGGCCATATAGGGCAGAAGTGGTGAGGCCCAAGGCACGCAGGCTTGGGTCACCCGACAGAACACCGTTTTGAGAAGGAAGGGCATGAAGGCTACCGTGGCAACTGTAAGGCTCGGTGGAGGGAAGAATAGGACTGACAAGATCAGTCACAGGTGACACTATGGGAGGGCAAGGAGGAATGATTACAAGACGGAGTGGGAAGAGAGGGTGGATCAGAAGAGGAAACAGGAGGTGATGAGGACAGGAGAGAGGAAACAGTGACACCATCAACACCCTCGGTGGAGGGAGGTAATGATGAGGTGCTGGGTGAAACATGTGCATCGTTAGCTCATACAGCCTCCTATCCAATGCCCCGATCCGAGGAGGCAACAGGCACGACAGGCATTACATCCCCCCTCCAAACAAGAGAGCGATGCAAGGGAGTCTATAGAGAAAAGGCAATATAGGTAATTCTCAAACACTGACAAAAAAAAATAGCGCATCACGAGACTCAAGAACATGAAAATGAGAGATATCACACAACCGCCAGGCCTTAGATTGGAAGGAGATTCCTAGAAATAAACGGAGATATCCCTGTCCGGAAATTTTGCCGTCACGCAAGTCAGTATGAAGCCAGACATAAGCAACATAGCCCCAGACATGAGCAAGACAAACTTCAGCACAAGAACCAGTCCAACGCTCGTAAGGGGTGATTTCACAAGGGAGAGAATCGTGTGGGTCCCGGTTCTAGACCCACTTAATGTGGTCCACTCCTCTCTTTGCCTTCAAAGGCAAAGAGAGGAGGAAGGCCCCACTGAGAAAATAGGGACCAGATACCATCAGCTAGAGTGTTGTTCCATCATTTAGACACAACATTCTGCTGGGGTGTGTAGGGAACACGGGAATTCATATGCATCCCACGAGAGGTAAAAAAACACGAGGTGGGTTCAAATAATTATCTACCAAAATCAAAGCAAAACACGCATAGTTGACGCTGACATTAACACTTGGCCTGAGGAAGTCAGTCCAAGTACATTGGTGACATCACTTTTCTGACAAAGAGAAAAGACCCAGAAGAAACGAGAGAAATCATCTATGAGAGAGAGAATAAATCAACCAAGGCCACTTAAGTATTCGTGAGGAAGCGGACCTGTGAACAAGATTGAGAGGATATGAGGTGATGTGATAAAAGGTGGAAAAGGGATACTGGTGCATCTTGCCTTGAGCACAGTCAAGGTAATCAGAGGAGCATGGTAGTACAAAGGATATAGGATCAAGGCCATGAGCAGGGCACAAGCGTAGAAGACTTTTAATGGCAGTAGTGTTACTGTGAAAAATAGGGCAATGTAGGAGGTGGGTCTGTTTGAAGGCAATGACGGCGCAATGTGAACAAGAGCAGAAGCAACAGAAGACAAGGAAAGGGACAAAGGTACATAGAGCAAACGATCGCAACGGAGGCCATGCATCACAACACGACCGGATGATTGGATGAGGACGGCGCCAACACCATGACTAGAGACAAAGTCCACACCCTGATCATCAAGAGTGGTTATAAATAGCAGGTTGAACTTGAGATTATGCACATAGAACAAATCTAGAAGGAAAAAATCCCCCCCAAACCCCACAAAAAGGACGACACCAACACCCTAGACTGGCAAAACCTGACCAGAGCCAGAGCAAACAAAACACACATAACCAACGGGATCAAGAGACAAAGGCAGACCGGCAAAAGGACAGATGATGTGTGGTGCCAGAATTAATGAGCCAGAAACTGGAGGAGCAACGCGCTGACGGCAAGACACGAGAGACAGCAAGAATGCAAGAGAAAGGAGCAAGGGCATGACCAAATGCATGAAGGTAGCAGAGGAAAGTGGTAGACTGCAAGTGCTCGATCAAAGGCGTGCAAGCTGGCAGGAATCCTTGTTGAGTCCCGGGGCCTCCATTCCAAAGCGGAGACTCAGTCTGGTATCCATGAAGGGAGTCAGTGTCCAAAACACACTCAAAGACGGAGCATTTTGGTGGTTTTTTTCTGAAGTCTGAGGTTGGCTGCACGGTGGTCATCACAGGTTCTCTCAGTATATGAATCACTTTGCAAGCAACCACCAGGATGCAACCAGGGTGGTGGAGTGTAGTTTTTCAAAGGCAGCAGGTAGTACGGGTTTGGACTAGGAGAAAGTACCCAACCAGGTCCGGTGGTGTAGGGAGGGTCGGTAGCAGTGTGAGAAAGCTGTCCCGAGGGTGTTGAGAAGGAAGATACACAAGTGGCAGTAGAGGCACCGGTGGGGGCATCAGAGGACAAGGAGGAGGAGCTGATGGCGGACCAAGACATAGTGCTGGTGTATGCGAATCGGGCACACGTAGTAGTTGCCAAGCCTGCTTCGTCCGGGGGAAGAAGAAATTTTGGTGCTGAGTGACCGGACTGGCCACAGTTCCCATAAATGGTGATAGGAGAGGTGGAAGATAATGACGATTTTCCATGAACTTGCCCTCCACGACCCCTCCCACTGCCAGTGCCACGACCACAGCCTCCACCCCAACAATCGCAACTCGTACCGAAGACAGCATTGGAGCCCCCAACACGTGCAAGAGTGCTCCCAAGAGTGGAGGAAGAAGTGGAGAGAGGATAAGTGGAGGAGGATACGATAGAGGAAACAACAATATTTCCGGAGCAATGCATGCGTTTTTTAAAGTTTATTCCATAATTAACTCAGCGTTGCGGTTATGAAATCATAGATTGTACCAATGCCCGGGGGTGCATCAAGAGCAACGTGCTCAGAGTCAAGTCGCTCAAGCTTAGACCAGGGAACATGAAGAAAGAGATGTGAGAGCTCAGGGATGACACCAGTGATGATGGAGAGGCAAGCTGAGAGCTTTCTGGGTGCGGCCTTACCTGGATCACGAAGGAGTCTAAGGATGTGCACCCAGAACTTGTTGACCGTCTCATCAGTGCACATGTGATGTTGGTTGACCTGAAAGCTGAGTGTGCTCTGTGCAGCATGGCCGGTGACACTGTCGCGAGAGCAAATGAGGGTGCATGTCTCCACCTAATCTATAGGGAGACTACATGTTGGATCTGTGTTTTCTTGGCCAATGTCCTCTGTGAGACTATCAGGGGTAGATGTGATAAGATCATGGACAACACGTGCTAGATCACCAGGCAAGGGATGAGAAGTATCGGCAACATTAGAGTCAGGTGGGAAGTAGTCCTGCAAAAGCTGTTCCCCTTGGACCCAAGCGCTGAAGTGAACCTCCCAAGTAGTGAAGGTCACTTTGGCAGTGAAGCGCTATGGAACAGTCTCAAAATCACACTAGCGTGGAGTGGGAAAGAGAGCACGAGCAAAGGCCGCTGTGCCAGAAAATGGGTTAGCGGGAGCACTGGCAACATTGGCATCAGTAGAGGATGATTTAGCAGCACCGCTGGAGCCACTGGGGCTTGGAGTGCCATTGACGCTGGCAATGCTAGCACCGGCAGGAGCAGTACCAGAGGCTGGGCTGCGTACGGCAATTATGTGATGCATAGCAAGATCAGCCACTTGCTCTACAAGCTCTATCCTTGAGTTGTCAGCATCATACTGACGGCTGCCAGAGTGCGCTAATGCAAGCCAAGCCCAACGTAGCTGGTCCTAGAGCTTTGAAATCACTGTTTTGTGGTCAATAATGAGAAGAGGATAATGAAGACTCATTCAAAATATTTCAGCCAAGTTTCCCCTGCCCCAGTGGGCGTGGGAATGAAAGAAGTGAAGACTGCAATGCCACCAGGATCTGCAGTAGAGGCTACAAGAGGACACGTGTTGTGCAACACCACCAAAGAAACGATGACATGATGAGGAGTGCATACCATGTGGGGGACAAGACAACAAGATGAAGAGTGGAGGCAAGACTGTGGTTACCAAGGTGGAAAGCACAAAGACCCAAGATACAGCCGAGACAACGAGACACATTAACTCGGTGCATGTGGATACGGAGAAAAGTGCTGTAACTGCGCACGCTGCCATGAGGGTGTTGATACGAATGGTGGTGGGAGAGGAAATTTATGCGGTGAAGACAATTGGGGAGAGGGCAATAGCCCGGATAGAAGGGAAAGAAGATAAGGCTGCTGAGGCTGCGACCGCAGTAACTTCTCCTACAACTGTGGAGAGTTGTGTGGCCATGTTCAAAGCTACTAATGTGAGTTTTCCAATGGAACATGCTGCCTGAGAAAACTATTCCTCATCAAATTCTCCGGCCGTAGCAGCTGGTGCATGCAAGACCCATTCTATGGCCACAAATGTAGCCACAAGAGAGACTAAATGCATGTACAACAGCCTGACCCTCACGAAGAAGTGGATTCGTAAGTCCTTGAACCTCAGACTCCCCGGGACATGGTTGTGGCCACTCGGCAGATGATTTTGGCCGTTGTGGCTTTGACTACGACTGCGAGTGCTGTGGCTATGTTTAACTTGCTGAAGGAACAGCAGGGGTAGAAGGGGGTCTTATCGGTCGTTCTTGCATTCACACTATCTCGTTGAAGCTGCCAGCGGTAATGTCTTTGGCCGTGTGTACTTGGCTGCCATTTTCTTCCTGAAGGTCCTCGTGTTCTGTGGCGGCTTTGTTTGATTCATACTCACCTGTGACATAGATGTGATGCCGGCGCCGATCGTCATGAGTCTTGTTGTGCAACTACTCTACTTCCCACCAGCCGACGCAGTATTCATTGACGGTGGCCTCCTCCTCGTCTAAAGGTGAGTAATGTGGTGGTGACTCAAGTGGTGACGCCAGGCTGGCGGCAAGGATAGCAGGTACCAGTTGTGACAGATGTACAGCTGGAGAAGTATGGGTGATGGCGATGAAAACAATGGTACAACAGGAGGACTAGCAGCAGTGGAACCGAGTTCAACGGTTGGTGGCACTGCTATGATGAAAAAGGTGCTGATGGCCACAACTGCTGCTGGTTGTGGTTGCGGTTGTCATGGCAAGAGAGGGGTGAAGACAAAAGCCAGGCTTGAGACAAGGGCCGCGGAGAAGGTAGAGAGAGCAGCTGACTCCGCAGCAATGGAAGGCTACGATGGTTGTCGCTGCTGTGAGAGTTGGAGCAACAACCAGGTTTGAGAAGAGGGTTGATCAGAAGGCAAAGAGGGTGGCCGTACCCGCAACAATGGATGCGTAGAGATTTCCAAGCTGCAGTGGTTGTTTCTGATGTGAGAGTGAGATTACAGCCAAGTCCACACCAATGGAACGACAATGGCTGGATGGGCGGCCAAAAGAAGCCGATGCTTCAAGAGTGATCAGGAGGGGTTGAAGTGCGAGTTGAAAGGTTCATTACGAGGGGATAAACCTCTCCCCTTTGCCTAGCTTGGCACCGTCATGGGCTACACGATGATGACAGGTGGAGCGGACGGAGCTTAAACGGTTGGTGCACACCTAGAGATGGTGCGCAATGCGCAAAATGCACACAGTGAGAAACTCTGATGTGTTGCTACAGTGTGGTGTGTAAGGCATGGAAAAAGGCGGCTAAGAGTGGTGGCGAGCTTCTCCCACAAATTGGCTTCACGTTCAAATTGCAAGAGAGAAACTAGGAGGAAATGACAAGCTCTTCCCCTTCACTGCTCTGATACCAGTAGGTAGTAGAAACGATGCTACGGAAGAAGCTCGAGGGCGAGAGGGAGTGAGTGGAACTTCTTGTTTGATACGGAAATGTAGCAACAACATTCTTTCTGTCAACTAGCCCTGCGAGGGTGCATCTGGCGGCTGCTTTTCACTGTTATAGAGTGCAGCCAACGAGTGCTGAAAATGCTAGAGCAATTTGCTGCACCTGGTTTCTATCAAGACAGTTGCTGTTGTTGGTGATGACTGATTCCTGCTGCTCAGAGATTATATTGTGCAGATTGATACTAGTGGGCACTCACGCAGCCGCAATTGCCAACTGTCACTGTGAGGGTGCTGCCAGCGGCCGTTGAATTCTGCTGAGCTGTCAATGAGATATACCGTAGCTGTTGCCGGTGACTAAGGCAGCAGCACGCTGCTGTTTTTGACATTGGCTTGCAAAAAAAGTGGCTGGGTGAGTGTGGGTGTGTCAGGACACAGTCAAGAACAATTGCTGTTATTGTGGGATAGATGTAGGGGCTGAATAGCTGCAGCGGCGGTGACAACCACAGGTAGGACGGAGTGGCATTGGGAAACTTTTCAACCCCCTTCTACCGAGTGAGATTTCTCTCTCTGCTTTGATACCAATAGCTGGCAACGATATCTCCTAGTGTGCATGATGTGTATGGATACATTCACATACAAGCTTGCTCAAGCTAAGGCAAGCCCCATGGAATGGAGAGAGAGCTCAAGTTACTTGAGAATATGGGGAGAAAAAATGAGTAAAGCAAGCGAACCTGGTGGCTCATACTGTTCGAACAAACCACCTATGGGAGCCACTTGCCTTGGGTTTTTCCACCATTGTGGGATCAGACCTGACCTGCCAGCAATAAGGGTGAACAATGATTCCTGGAATCGCGATTAAATAATCGCGGTTCCACAATTCTTCCATGTACCCACGATTCCGATTCTTTGATCCTAGAATCGGACCGGAATCATGGGTAGTTCTGGAATCGGATCAGAGAGGGGAAAGGGGGGGGGAGGGGGTGTTAGTCAGGAAAATAACCACGTCCTGATCGACTTTGAGCACATAAAATGGAGCCATCTCGCGTCAAGCCGTCCAGTGCGCATGTACATATCGACCGCGCGTATTCGAAAAAACAAACCTATCCAATACATTGTGCTTTACTGCGAATCAGCAATGAAACTATTGTGGTTTGAACGTCTATACGTAGGTATAATAAAAAACCGTGCTGATCGAGCACAGTCCGATCGAACGTAGCTCGACCGGACTATGCTGGTTGAGCGCAGTCCAAACAGTTCGATTGTTCGAACAATGAAACTGGTCAAACTACAGTCAGCGCTCGATCGGGCAGGTACGCACGTGCGGCTCATAGACATCACCAATAGCGATCGACGTCGACGAGACCATGCCCACGTGTCCACATTCACGCGTGTCGGCCATCTCATCGACACCTCAGCATTGTCAGTAAATCACCCTGCCGCCTCGATAACTTCCATACGAAGAGTCGTGGCTGTCGGCCCACCCACAGGACAGGTGTGTGATTTTCTAACATGTGTTTAATCATAGTGTTTCGAGACAACAGCAGAATCGTACCCAGGTATCGCGATTCCATTATGAATCGCGATTCTTAGGTTAGGAACCGTGATTCCGATTCTAAAGTGGTAGGATCGGTCCGCGATTCTGATTCTATCATAAGAATCGCGATGCAGCATTGGTGTGCACCCTTAGCCAGCAACATGCTAGCGGTGGTGCAATGAAAATGCATGGATGTGTGGTCCACAAGGGATCAACAACCTGGTTACATACACGCAACCACACATGCACATCTAAGGAACAGATTTCCACATTGACCATGATCATATAGATGTGCGTGTCACCACATTTACATTTCCTGAACCCTATCATAATGTTTGCATGTGTGTTTTGCAAGCTGTTGCTCATAATCTTTTCATGATATCCAATGCCGATTGTGGCAGACACTGTTTGTGCAAGGCAATCCCTTGCACTCCAAATGTAATTCCTCGGCCACGCAATCCACAGTGCGACCATTTTCATGAAGTTTGAGAGCTTAATGTGTGTGAATCACATGCAAACGTATGTGGGAAGAGTCAAGAGGTCAGTTTCAAGTTTGCCAGTCCATAACAACAATCTTCCATCCTTCCATATAAAGATAAAGAGTAAGCATTTTAAGAGCATAACTCATGTGTAAGTATTTTAATGAAACAAGATGACGGATGTACCAATTTCCCCCTAAGATATTCTAGTTATTCGTGCATGGGATATCCAAACATTGAAAAAGCTGTCTCATGCCAACAGCAACGTCTGAAATAACAAAATAGACGCAAAATGTAATGTCCCTATTGCACAGAATGTATTATTGACATGCCATGTTCCATTTCTTTTCACGATTGTTCATGCAAAGAGAGTATTCTGTCTTACATCCCCAAGGTACACAAGTTCCTGAAATCAACGAGTGGGTATCTATGTAAGAAAGTGCGTAGAAGCTTCCTAGCAACACAGCCGCTGAACGGGCGTCAGTGCCTGGTCAGACGGTGACAACAGTCACAGGTCGTACACACAATAGCAAATGTTTGGCTAGGAGACACAAGGCACAGTGTCAGAATGCTTCAATATAGCATATGCAGAGAGAAATGACAACTGACAGGTCCAAGCCATAAATACCTGCCGCAGCGCAGGGCGGGTGTCGCACGCGGCAGTCCAAGAGCTGTCCTAAAACCGGCCCAAAACCACTGTTTTGGCCGTAACTCTGCGCACACATGTCAGAATCCTACGCCATCTGAACCTAGACGTGCAGAACCAAAAGACAGACGCAACGACTGGTCACATGCATGCATCCATGGACTGACAGTGAGTAGCGAAGCCCAACAGAATGAATGGCCACCAAGAACTTTCCGCGGGCAAGTGCCTTCGTCAAGAAATCAGCACACTGCAAGTCAGTGCCAACCCACATGATGGAGATCACGCGTTGCTCCACGAGATCACGAACGAAGTGATGCTCAACCGCAATGTGCTTTGTGCGAGCATGAAAAACACTAGAGTTCTCCACAATGGCGAGAGCACTCTGGTTGTCGCAACGTAGCACAATGGCGGGTACTGACTGCCCAAGCTCAAGAAACAAGCGCTGCACCCAAACTGCCTCAGTAGCCCCTGCCCCCAAAGCCACATACTCTGCCTCCGACGAGCTACGTGCAATTCAGCCCTGCTTCCCGCTTCGCCAAGACAAAGTGGTACCACCGAGCAGAAACACGTAGCTAGTGCGACTGCGCCTGTCAGGGCTCCAAGCCCAGTCGCTGTCACTATAGCCGTAAAGGACCACCGAACACTGCCGACGAAAGCAGAGTCTGAGATACGGCGTGGAGACCACATACTGTACCACTCGCACAGTCGCGTGAAGAGCTCTCGCACGTGGAGCCTGCGAGAACTGAGCCAGGAGGTTGACGTCGAACGTGATGTTAGGACGCATGGTAGTGGCCAGGTACATCAGAGATCCGATAAGACGGAGGTACAAGGTCACGTCCACTGTCTCCCCCAGCTGTGTAGGGTCATCCACCTTCAGGGCATCGTGCCCATCAGCCGTTAGGGGTGTGGAAGCAGTGGGCACTGCACGAAGGATATCGCTAAAGCGCTCCCCCACGACTCGTGCGTATCGGGCCTGATGCAGCAGCAGTGTCCGATGTCTGCGATCTCGCACGATCTCCATACCAAGAAACACCGATGCAGGACCGAGGTCCTTCATCCCGTAGGCGGTCTACAGGACAGCCTTGGCCTCCTTCACGGCCTCCAGGGACGGAGACGCGATCAGAAGGTCATCAACATAGACCAGGATGGCGGTGAACCGCTCGGGTGTCGGTAGGATGAAGAGTGAGGGGTCTGCCTCGCTCTGTACGTATCCTGTGCGAGTCAAGGTGCCAGTGATCTCCCGGTTCCAACACCGTGGAGACTGCTTGAGGCCGTACAAGGACTTGCACAAGCGCCTGACCTTGTTACCGTCCTCAAAGCCTGGTGGCTGAGCCACATAGATCTCCTCATCCAAAGAGCCATGGAGGAACGCGTTGTTCACATCCATCTGGTATAGTTCCCGGTCATGCTGAGCCACTAAACCGAACAGAGCTCGAGCTGAGGTCATGTGGCCGACAGGGGCAAAGGTGTCAGTGTAATCAACTCCCTCAATCTAAGAGAACCCCTTGACGACCAAGCGGGCCTTGTAGCGTTCCAGTGAGCCATCCGGCTTCACTTTCTTGCGAAAGACCCACTTGACCTGAATCGCCTTCCTCCCAAGGGGAAGGTCGACCAGCTCGTAGACTCCGTGCTCTCGGATAGCGCAAAGCTCATCCTTGCAAGCAGCTCGCCAGGCATCAGCATCCTGATATGAGAAAGCCTCCCTCAATGTGCCCGGGTCAGGCGTCATAGAGGGGGAACTCTGCGTGGCAAGTGCACATGCCTCAGTGTCAGGCCTGACGGCCACGAGATCAGCTACTGCGTCACAGGCGATATGGAACTCGCGAGTGACCAGGTCGTGCCCTATGGGGCACGCTGGGTGTACCTCTGAAAGCTCAGTGCGGACACTCAGGCCTAAGGCCTTTGTGCCTGGATCACCGATCATGATGCTGCGAGAGGAACGTCTGGGTCCGGAACCCGACGCTCGCTGAGCTCCAAAATCGAGTGGTCGAAGGCGACCACCAGGCTCACGGGAGTAACCGAAGGTCGAGGGGCGCACCTCAGGCTCAGGAACAGGTACAACCACAGGGACAGGTACGACCACAGCTGGTGAGGGCTGAGACGAGGCAGTCCGAGATGCCGTGCGAGGAGATGCGTGTGTGGGGGACACTAAGCTAGGGGTGACAGCGGGCAAGGCTGGCCCGGACACTGAGACAGGAGTGTCAGCCGACGTAAGGTCAGGAGTGGGCTGGGCTGGGTCAGACGCCGGAGCAGGGGTGCCAGTGGACACAGGTGGTGATGCAGGAGGAGGCGTGAGAGCAGCGGTACGTGTGGGTTGTGAAACAGGCTGAACAGGCGGGATCTCTGGACCAACGACAATGATATTCGGATCATCAAGTGCTGGAGATCAAGAGGGGACTCGAGCGGACACATCTGCCTGACGAGAAATGGTCGCTGGCGGAGAGGTCTCCCCCATCCGCCGAGGACCCTCACAGGAAGGGACATGAGCCGCAGAGATGGATGTGATTGAAGTCAGATCACGGTAGGTGAGTGACTCAAAAAACAACGCATCACGGGACTCAATGACACGACGGCGAGTGGGGTCCCAAAAGCGCCAGGCCTTGGACCGCGGGGAGATGCCGATGAAGGCACACAAGCGACCCCGAGGGGAGACCTTGGACCCCTGCTGGTCCTCAGTGTACCACACAGAGGCCAGGGAACCCGGGACGCGAGCGAGACGAAGATCAGCACAGTGGCAAAACCTGAGCTCGTACTGTATAACATGATCCGGAAGCGGACCATGCGGGAGGCGGTTCCAGACCCAAGTCATGTAGGCCAAGCCCTCGAAGGCGAAGGACTCCGGGAGACCGCACTCAGACTGCATGGCGCGGACCGCATCCTCCATGGTGCGGTTCCAGCGCTCAGATACACCGTTCTGCTGTGGGGTAGCATGAGCGGAGACCTATTGAATAATGCCGTGCTCAGCAAAGGAGTCCATCTCGCCGAGGAACTCGCCGCCACGATCCGAGCGAAAGGTATGTAACGTGTGGTGAGATTGACGCTCAGCCATCACGAGCCAGAGCCAAAGCGCAAGGGCGGCGTCGCTCTTCTGACGCAGACTATAGACCCACCGCATCCGGGTGAAGTCATCAGTCAGCGTCAGAACATACCGGCCCCTCTGAGACAACGACTCGACCGGGAGAGGACCGAGCAAGTCCCAGTGGACCAACTCGAGGGGCCTCAGCGCTCGGGAACGCGAATCAGGTTAAGTGCACCGGTGCATCTTTCCCTGAGCGCAAAAAACACAGTCGTTCTTGGGTGGCTTCTCGAAAGAAGCCACGTCAAGACCAAGAGCGGGTTGTGTCCGGATGAGCTTCGACACAGTGTCGGAGCCCACGTGACACAGACGTCGTTGAAGCAACCGCTGGTGTTCCGGGGATAGAAGACTAGTGACAATAACGCAACCAAAGGAGGAGGGAGAGCAAGGTTAGGAGGGCCGAGCAATGCGGTACAAATCATCTACGACTGAAGCACGCAAGACAATGCTACGGGTGTCAAGAGCAGTCGCAGTCGCTGAATCAGCGGTATGCTCAACGGAGAGACCCATCAGAGTGCATGCACGCACAGACAGCAGACTGAGCTCAAGATCAGGCACAAACAGCACGTCAGAGAGATACAGGGGGCCAGATGGACCGTCAAAGCATACAACCCCAACACTGTGGACCGGTAAGGACTGACAAGAGCCTGTACGAATAGAACGGACAGTTGTGACGGGACCAAGTACCACAAAGTCACTACGACGACACGTCATGTGGTGGGTGGTACCGGAATCGATGATCAAAGTGCCACCGGAGTCACGACTGGTGGACGTCACTGTACAACGAGCAATGGAACACTCGGCATCAGAGGGACGCTGCGCCGTCAGTGGGAAGGAACGACATACATCACGAAGGTGAGACTCATGAATCCAGTCAGTACAGTCAGGCCCATCATCATCACATGCGGACTGTGCTCCCCCACACGTGTCATCACGAGTCATGAGGACGGACAAACAAGCAGTCTATGACCCACTCGACGATGAAAACACACTCGCACCTCCCTGAAAGCGAAGCACCAGAAGATGACGAAGCTCGGCGATGGTGCGGTCACGTGGGTCTGGATCACTGCTGCTCGCCGGTGAGGATGCAGGAACAGCTGCAGTCGTGGTCGCCCCGCGTCCAGAGGAGTTTGCGGTAGACGTGCCGGACGCGGTGCGAGCAGCATGGGCAGCCTGAAGTCCGCGAGTGATGCGCTCCCAGTCAAGCGGCTGCTGGCACTCGGTGTAGCGATGGGCACCTCCACAGTTGTAGTTGTGCACGGAACGGCCACTGCTACCACTGGATGACGACTGCTGCTGACCTCATCCACGCTTCCTATTCTTCTTCTTCCCCTGGGCAGCTGCTGCAACGCGCTGCGTCTGCGTGGGTGTAGATGGGGTCGAAGAGGAGGAAGATGAGGTCGTGATGGAGGTAGATGAGGGTGACTGCAGGAGGGAAGATGGTGGTGAGGCGAGGATTGCTACAGCGAGGGAAGTCTCCTGATGTGCTACTGCTGCCTAGCGGGCCGACGTCACCTGGAGGAAAAGCTGATGGGCCCAAGGGAACAGCTGCAGGGTGGCTGAGAAAGGTTCGAGAGCAGCATCGCTGTACCGTGTGAATAAGTCGGTGTACTCCAGGCAAACTCCGAGCATGATCGTCCGAAGTGCCTACAGCTGTGTGCCCCCTAAGGTCCCCAGACGCGTGTAGATACGCATGGCGCGTCGCCAGTAATCTGCCGCAGGCTCCGCTGGTCCCTGACGGAGTGAGTGGAAAGCACGAATGTGTCACGCATGCGTGGCGTGAGTCTCTGCGGCTAGTAGGGACAACGCCAGATCCCAGCCTCCACGAGGATCAGCTTCGGTGCCAGTGCCAGCCTCGCCGAGGAAGGGGCGGAAGTCAACGATTGTCTCGCGTGGCATGGCGTAGAGAAGTCCTCGCATGGCCCGGGCTGCTATCAGCACCTGTGCTGGATCTGTAGACTGGTATGGGCTGTGGTAGTAAGGCCACACTCCCTCGGAAGTGGCCCACACCTGAAACAGGATCTCCCAGCAATCAAATCCATCCTCGCTGATGTACCGTGGAGGTGGTGCCTCAAAGTCCTTTGGCTGCCGCTCCGTGGGGAGNGCCGAGGAAGGGGCGGAAGTCAACGATTGTCTCGCGTGGCATGGCGTAGAGAAGTCCTCGCATGGCCCGGGCTGCTATCAGCACCTGTGCTGGATCTGTAGACTGGTATGGGCTGTGGTAGTAAGGCCACACTCCCTCGGAAGTGGCCCACACCTGAAACAGGATCTCCCAGCAATCAAATCCATCCTCGCTGATGTACCGTGGAGGTGGTGCCTCAAAGTCCTTTGGCTGCCGCTCCGTGGGGAGAGCAACCGCAGTCTGAGGAGGACGAGAGACGGGGAAAACTCCTGGAAGGGGATGATCACCGGGGAAGTCAAGTGATGGTCGTATCAGAGACACGGGTGGAGGTCGGATACCCGTCTGCAGCTGACGGAGACGCTCCTGTAGAAGACCAATCTCCCGCTCCTAGGAGTCATCCTCGAAGCCTGGCATGAATGGCTCGTCATCAAGGAGGTCCGCAGGTGGTGGAGAAACCACACCTGGAGGGGAAGCAGGCGGAGCACCTGTCACGGGCACCGGGCCGAGTGCTGGGTGGAGGCCGCAATGCTGGCAGCTCCTTCAGAAATCCGCAAAGGAGTTGTGGACTGAGCACGCACGAGCTCAGTCAACGTGCGGATCGCGTCAGTCTGCTCTTGCTGCAGACGGCGCATCTCCTCCTGCTGGTTGCACAGGTCCGCAATGGCCTGCGAGCGAGGGCTCAATACCCCTGAAGAAGAGGAGGAGGGGTCACCTGGTCCCTTGTCGTTGTCGTCGGGCGAACTCATGTCGCCACTCACTATGGGACATCAGGTCAAGTTTGCCGGATTTCAAAAACGTCTACGGTTCTCGGGGAGTTGAAACACTGGCAACTTTTGACCTTCCGGGTGAAAATTTGGCTATGTAATGCTGACGTCTGCAAGTTGTTGCTGACGTCAGCACGAACTGATGACGACAGCGATCAATAATGCTGACATCAGCTCGTCCCCTCCTTTTTTTTCCTTGTCACGGTTCTGCCGCGTGTGGGGCCGCCTGGCGGTAGCTACGTGTGCAGCGGTGGCAGCAGCAGCTGCGCTGCCGCTGCTGCTGCTGCACGCGGCTGCTACTGCTACGCGCTACAGCTACTACTGGCTGGCGCCGCCGCACGCTGCTGCTGGCTACCGCCGCCGTGCGCTGCTGCTGCTGCCACTACTGCGTTGCTGTTGCCCCCGTAACTGCCGCTGCTGCTGCTGTGCCGCTGTCGCTGCTATGCTACTGCTGCCGACGGTGCTGCTGCACTGCTGCTGTCGCCGCTGCTGCCATGCTGCTGCTGTGGCCGCTGTTGTTGCGTTGCTGCCGCCGCTGCCTCTGGTGCTGCTACTCTTCTGTTGCGACTGTGGGAGGGTGGCTGCACGCACCGCGGCCGCCACACACCTCTGCGTGGCAGTAGACATTGCTGTTTCTGCCTCTGCAGCTACGATCTCATGTGGTGGGCTGGATACGTTGACGGCGACCGGCCGTCTCCAACAGATCCCAGAGAACTCTGCTACAGCGGTGACTCTCACTGTTGCTGCTCTGTTGCGTCTCTGCTGCGCAGCTCAGTGAGAACTGTCTAACTGCTCTGATACCAAAAGAAAGTGCGTAGAAGCCTCCTAGCAACACAACCGCTAACCGGGCGTCAGTGCCTGGTCAGACGGTGACGACAGTCACAGGTCGTACACACAACGGCAAGGGTTTGGCTAGGAGACACAAAGCATAGTGTCAGAATGCTTCAATATAACATATGCAGAGAGAAATGACAACTGACAGGTCCAAGGCATAAATACCTGCCGCGGCGCACGGCGGGTGTCGCACGCGGCAGTCCAAGAGCTGTCCTAAAACCGGCCCAAAACTACTGTTTTGGCCGTAACTCTACGCACACATGTCAGAATCCTACGCCGTCTGAACCTAGACGTGGAGAATCAAAAGACAGACGCAACGACTGGTCACATGCATGCATCCATGGACTGACAGTGAGCATACAATGCAAAAACATGCAAATAGACCTCATGGCCAGTCCGTTGAAAGGCGCCTGCAAGACGTAGGAAGCACAGCAAAGAGTCCCGGTGGCATCTGGGGCTCTGGAACAGTGGTCGGTCAGCTCCAAGCGGGTAGTCTGCCGCCTGTCGTCGCGCCGGTGTCACCAGGGCCGCCTACCTCAGGGATCTGCACGAGTATGGACACGGCTGAGTGGTTGCAGTAAACTGTACATGAACGGCACAAAGCACAACACTATGTTCTTACATTTATGGCCCACCGCGCGATGACCTAAGGATTTTTACGCCGATCGGCGGAGGGAAACTTTTTGACCAGTCTCAAGCTTTGGATTTTCGTTCTAGAAGGTTCTCACAACTTCAACCACTTTCCAGAAAGGTCGACATATGTGTTGTGAACTACATATATGTTCTGATATTGTTTGGTCCAATTGTCAATGGTACTAGAATTTTCTAAAACCTCACCTAGATATTCTTGAAGCCCCCCAGCTTCTTAGCAAGGCTTCTCAATGCAGCAGCTCATAGTGTGACCCTGCACCCATCACTCGGCTCAAGCTCCAAGGACCCAACGAACGCCTCATTCTGATTCTTCTCATTGTATGTATGTGCTTGACTCACTCGGTACTAGTCATCAAAGTAAACTTATTGCTTAATATAAAACTTCCATTTGTCCCAATCCCTCTAACAATCGTTTTTCTTGAACCTCATCCTTGTGAACCACTTACGTTCCGTCCGGCGTAACACTTGGTATCAGAGCACACCATGGACAACCGACACATTAACTACCTTATGGAAACCTCATTCGAGTCTTCAGTACATCTCCACCGTTCAGAAGATTGCAGACCTCACAACGAAAACAATGAACAGAGCAAGCGCACCCGGCGACAAGAAACAGTCACGGGTGAACAATCCAGCAATGGAGGATCAGCAGCACGTAAACACCAACGCTCTCTAGACAAATCAGACGGCATGAGGAACCTTTGCAGCAAATGGCACGAAACCAACAAACCCGATGGCCAATTCATTCATGGAACCGTAAGGCTCAACAAACCCTTTGCCTCTGCCGCTGCCCATTGGGTCAACACTTGACGCCATGGGAGGAAACGGACGACAAGCTCAAATCAATGAAGATGTATACCAGAGCTTGTCGGGACTCGAGAGTTTCAACACTCATCTGCTCATACAACTCCACATGGTGATGAAGGAGCTTCAGAATTTCCATGTATGCAAAACAGTAGTCATTAAGATAATTTTTCAATCCTTTAGTGTACCCCATATTCAACTGACACTTCTTGAGCTGTTCGATCCTGCAAACTGTAAGGGAACGATGGTCAGGATGTGGCTGACAAGTTTGGATGTGTAATTCACCACTGCTGGGGTCAACGGAGATAGAACTAAAATTTCCCTTACGGCCTTGCTTTTGAGTAGCACAACGTGAAGTTGATGGTCCAATCTAACGACTATCCAACAACAGCAGGAGACCAGCGGATCCTGATCAACTGCTCTCGTGGCTGCTCCCACATCGTCAACCGCAGGCAACCTACCTTGCGAGTAGATCCATCTGACGTGTCACGATTCTCTCATGTCAACGGAAATGTGGAGCGACTTCACGTCTGGTACACTCACTCGCATTGGGAATATGAACAAGAAGTTTGAAAAAATGTGGAGCAACTCCAATGCCTACATCAGTAGTCCAGCATGGCAGAGTATATGCGGTGTTTCCGCAAAATCATCTCCGACAGTGACCTCACCCCCGACAAACTTTTGTTTTTACTACAATGACCTCAATCAAGATATTTGCCAAGCAATTTCCATCTTCGGCATCCAGGATGACTTCTGCAAATGATCAAAACAGCCGGTCGCATCGAAAGTGCCAATCACAATGCTCTAATGTCGAAATCCAACCACTGGTAACCTCTGAGCCACAACTTCTATCATGGCGGAAGAGATTCGTAGTTGAAAAAAACTTCATCCCCGATAAAAACTGATGCCATCACTCAACGCGATCAACGACTCTACTAGACTTGTAGGAATTCTGGTCATATCTCACAAAGCTGTCAAATATGCCATCAGCACACTGAAGAGGAGGAGAATTTGTACAAAAATGAAAGGAGGTAGGAAACTGCAAAGGATAAGAGTAGATGACGGAACTCCTGTCTGATCACAAACATCTGCAATAACCTATTGTCCATGTGAGTGGCTCGCATTGCCATAAACAAGCGTCCCTGAAAAAAAAATGATGAGCGCTACGAGGACGAAATACTCAAGATACTACTGGGAGTAAGATAAAGGGTTTGCAAAAGTGGCATAACGGTACTGACACTATCGGACAGAGGAGCTTCTTACAACATTGTAAGCAATGACATGGTTTAAAAGCTGAATTTGCAGACCAAACTGAGAGTGTTTGAAGAAAAAACCATTGATGTATGATTGCAGATATGTCGACTTCACTAAACTCTCCGACTACAAATCAAAGATATGGAATGTAATGGTCTAGAGAATTTGCCCAATGAGCAGCCACAAAATCATCCTCGATTGTTTTTTCCTCTACCGGCACAATCCGTAAGAAGAAAGGAGCAGCAGATCAGTCTACGGTAGTATTGCTGGCAGAGAACGACATCTGCCTCTTGTCAAGCGATCGACGACGCAATGGCGGTTACGAGAAGAGCAGAGGTGGAAGCAACATCAGAGGTTGTGGGACTCACAAAACACCAACCAATATCTCTAGACGTGGCCAAGAGATGCATAAAATAGTCCACATGGAGGCAGGGGAGGTGGGAGAAATTGCATCTGCCAAGAGGACCATATCGGCCTCGACACCTGAAAACTTCGCAGCTGTACTAGAGGAGTTTGAGAGCGCCTGTCAAGGAGTTTGAAGGGATCTTTTCCGACAACCTACCTTGAGAGTTACCTCCACACCAAAACATTGACCATCAGATAGACCTGAAGCCGAGGAGCATACTGACAGTGAAACCAATCGGATGAGCAACCACGAGCTGACCAAACTCAATAAGCAGCTAGTCAAGATGCTCGATTAAGAGTTCATGAGACTTTCCACGTCACCATATGCAACATCTGTACTTTTGGTAAAACACGAACCCAAAGAGATGCGGATTTGCATGGACTATTGAGCGATAAATCACAGCACCATCAAGAACTGCTACCCTCTTCCACGAGCAGACCTTTTCGACTAACTCCACGGGACATGTATTTTCTGCCTAATTGACCTAGGGGGCGGCTTCCATCAGCTCCGCGTATCTGATATCAACGTCAAGAAGATAGTATTCCGCACTAGGTATGTGCACTTCAAGTTCACGGTTATGCATTTTGGACTCATAAACGTCCCCGCCACATTTATGGCAGCGATGCACAACATTGTGCATCGCTGTGTACATGAACATGTGTGAACACGAACAAATTCATCGTTGCATATCTCGATGACATCCTGGAGTACAGCCGCACCCTGGAGGAGCATAATGGACATCTCTAGAAGGTTCAAAAAGTTTTTTCAAAGAGAGAAATTCTTCAGAAAACTCTTGGAGTTTTGCAAAGAGAGATTCTTAAGAAAATCCTTGAGCTTTTGGACCACATCTTTGGTGACGGGCGGATCACCATGGACCTAAAAAGGGTGGAAGGGGTCACTGATTGGCCGACGGCCACAAATTTTTAGGATGTCCAAGAACTTTTGGGCTTGTGCAACTGTTACCGTCGATTCATGAAGGACTGCACTACGGTGTCAGCATATCTCTCCAATCTCACTCAAAAAACTAGTGAGTGGAATTGGGGGAACAACAAAAAGGAAGCATTCAACTCTTTGAGTAACACTATGACCTCAGCGCCAGCTCTACAATTGACAGATCCTATGGTGAATTACGTCATAGAAACTAACGCATCTGATCAAGCCATCAGAGCCCTTCTCCTCAAATACAACATCATTGGAGAACAACCTACGTCATACATGTCAAGAATGTGCGGGCCGGAACTCAACTACGCGGTGTTCGAGAAAGAAATGCTCTCAATCATGCATGTGTTCAAGACATGGTGGTGCTACTTGAATGATGGTGTTTCATCATATGCATCGACAATCATGCCCTGAAACATCTCAACACTAAGCCAAATCCAAGCCATTGACAAACAGAATAGATGGAGTTCCTCGAGTCCAATTTTGAACACGACATCAAGTACGGACTTGGAAAAGCCAAGCAAGCGGATGCTATAATGTTTTCACTAGATTTTATGGTCAAGATCAACACGCTACTTGTCGAACAACATTCGTACCTCCTGAGGTTGTTTGGAAAGGGATGCAAGGATTTCTGCTGGTACAATTTAACAAAGTTTTGGTTCGATGATCCTTATTGGTGATGGAGATTTACTCGCCAGGTCCTTGATCCACCAAACGAGGAGCTACAAACACCGCTACTTGAAGAGTGCCACGACACTGGTCCAAGTGGACACTTTGGTGAGACGCTTAAAAAGTTGGCAAAGTACTACTAGTGGGAGAAGATCCAGACCAACGTGTCAGCTTTTTGCAAATCATGCCACACTTGTGGGAGACAAAAGTCTCATTGCACTAGGCCACCCGGTCGACTAGAAGCATGTCCTATTCTGACTCGGTTGTGGGTCAACATCAGCATGGATTTCCTTAAAGGATTGCCCGCCACTCCTGAGGGTTACGATGGCATCCTCGTCATGGTGGACAAATTTTCTTAAACATCGCACTTCATCACGACGGCGACCACCGTCACCGTAAAAGGAACACCGCGGCTCTTTCTAAACCAGATTGTACGATTGCATGACGTGCCACGTACCATGATGAGCGATAGAGACGTCCGCTTCATTAGCTGTTTTTTGCACGAGTTGATAATGCACTACGACAGTCAGATGCAGCTAACAACGATGTTCCATCCTCAAACCGACGGGCAGCCGGAGCGGACCAATCACACCCATGAACAACTTCTCCGCCGATCGCTGCGCTCGTTTATAGCAGTGCCACTTCAACAACAATAGGTAAACTTCTATTTGAAGTGGTCTACGCCAAACTCCCTACCACACCGCCAGGATTACAGAGTCAGAGCACCATCCCCATAAATAACATCCATCGCAGGGATTTCTACGGTGGCTGGGAGGAAACAAGACAGAATCCTACAAAGAAACAAGCTTTTATGAAACAAGCGGTTGACCGACATCGCAGCGATGACGTGTTCAACTCTGGTGATCGCGTCCTCCTCGGCTAAGCGGACATTGAACTCCGAGGATAGGACTTTGCAAAGCACAAACCTTGCTGGCTAGGACCATTTGAGATTAAGTGAATGCAAACTCTTGTCGCCGCTTGACTACCTCACAGCATGGTGATTCATTTCATCTTCTACATCAGCAAGCTCCATCACTACCGGGATCTTAACTCAAATTTTCCTAGAAAAGAAGTCACACCCCCACTTCCTGTTCACGTGGATGGGGATATAGAGTATGTTATTCAGGACATCCTCGGACATCGACGCCCTGGAAAAATGACACAATGTCTGGTCACTTGGCACAGGTACCACATCACGAAAATCACCAAAGAGCCCTACGAAAACCTCTGAGATGTCGATCACCTGATTCACGGCTACAACCGTTGTCACTGGCCCACGTCTACTTATGCGTCGGAACATCGCGGCTGAAAGGGAGGGGGGGGGAGTGTTATGTCCCTCACTTTCACAAGTCCCTATACTTAGCATGTCAGATTTTTTTTCATTCATTCATGGCCAGCTGCGCGACAACCTCATGATATTCATGGAAAACGGTTGAGTGCATTTTGGCCACTTGTCCTGACCTCCGGTGTTTCATTCTGAATGGTTCTTTCAACTTGGACCACTTCCTAGAAGGTTGACAGAAGTGTCGCGAGCTATATCCATGTTTCAACATTGTTCGGTTGACTTCTTGGCGGAGCAGCAATTTTGTCAAATCATGCCTTGATATCCTCAAATCCCTTTGACTTCTCGAAGGAGCTTCCAAAGCAACCACTCACGGCAGGAACCCGCACGTGTCGCCCGGCTCGAGTGCCAAGGACTCCACATATGTCTCTTTCTGATTCTCGTGATTATATATATACACATATATATACATATATATGTTGGACTCACTCAACACTTGTCATCAAAGTTGAGTTCTTGTTTCACAAAAATTATGTTGTCCCAATCCCTCTAAATGTCTTTTGTCCTGTAACTCATCCTTACGAACGACCTATGTTTTGCCCGATGTAACAAAATGTTGGTTGTTTTGATGCTTCTTCAATGAAAACATGTCATTTTTGGTGGAACACGGGAATATGCCACATTTTATGCCTTTCATTTGGCATTGGGTGGAAAGTCCATATACCCCTCGTTTAGGAGGATAAGCCTTATCCGCCCCTTTGTTGGAACGATAAGCCCCATCCTCCCTTTTGCCAGAACGATAAGCTTCATCCGTCCCTGTGCCAAAACAAAAGGCTTGATATGCCTTTTTGCGAGAACGATAAGCCTCATCTGCCCCTGCCCAGAACAATAAGCCCCATGTATCCCTAGGAAATGTCAAACTATTCATCTAACGGCATATTGTTCATTTTCTATTGTAGAAGGTTGAGCTGGTAATATTACTACACGTTTTAAAAGGTTTGGCAGTTGATTTTGTGCATGCACACATCATGCATGTACGCAAGTCACACGATGCCGTGTGACGTCGAGAATACTAATACTTCTCTGCTTAACAATCATTAGTTCAACGTACTTGTTGTGCTGTTTGAATTGGGGTATGTTTTCATTCCAAAAACATGTCATTTACCATTGGGTTCTGTCATTCCACAGACCAAATATTTGCATGGCTGTCTTGAAACGTCAGCATTATCCTCGTTACAACGAAACACCCCTTGCTCAATCTTGGAGAATGAGGTGGCAGGCGTTCATGCATTCGCATCCATATGTGTTGCCGAGCCTAAGAGCTGCTTGGTTAGCTCAGCTAGTTGTAGGCAGGCCAATTACAATGTGTCGATTAATGATATTACAGTCGACCATGTTGCAAGTGCCGCGACAGCCTATGTAGAGAGGCCGTTGACATATTGCTGTGACATCCTTGAAACCGTCGCTGGCCATGGACATGCTGAAGGGTACCAGAAAGCATGGTCTAAAACATGTTGGTGTCGGAGGACAAAGACATGCGCAAGACTTCGAGACTGTGTGCTTGAAGGAATGGATCAGCAGATAGTGCCCTCAGCCTACATGTCAACCCATCTTTTGTTGGTAGGATATGCGATGTCCTAGCAGTGTGCCCCTAAGGTCGATCCAACCTCATTTAGTCTTGTATTCGCATCGTTGATGCCGTCACCGCCTCCTCGAACCATGCCGCTGCTACAGCTGCATCCCTCGTGCCTTCAGAATGGTGGAAGACCAAGTCATAGAGAACATCGGTAAACCTATGTAGGAGGGTAGATGGGAAACATAGACTTCTATTTTGTGTACAAAATACCCGATGTTTTGGATGGCTTCCAAACTCCATGTGTGGCGTCTTACCACTCAATCAAGTCCCAATGAGAATGATCCCCTCCCCCCCCCCGGCTCAAGGTCCTACACCACGGTGGTACCCCAATAACCCTCTTCTGAACAACCCATCAAGCACATTGGACGATTTTATATTTTGGTTGGAGAGGGATTGGAACGATGACTAGTGGTCCCGCCGGTTGGATGAGTGGGACACCCTCCCACAGAACCGACCCCCTAATGAACCACCAAGCGCTCCAAGGTTCCCCGATGTCCCAGAACCCAGACCGGTCAGGTTTAGCATAGGGCAGTAACGCGTCCTGTCCCTCCCATATGGCCACCTCGGTAATTGTTGCCTTTTGTCCCAGGTGTTAGTGTCTATTCTATCCTTGTGATATAGGCGACCGACTAGTTTTATGTTCAGTTGTGTATTCCTGCTTTTGAAAAATTGCTTCTATGTTATGTGATGTGTTTCTTTTGGATATGAGATTCCAACGATGAACCATGTCACAGCCCTAAGAAGTGCAAGAATATGCTGAGGAAACCGGAGGAGGGGATGTTGTTTGACAACATGGACGGGGCACGTGCATTTGTTGAGGATTACGCAGTTGATAACCGCTTCGGTCTCAAGTGGATGCTTTGTGAGCCTGTAAGAATCCACGTGACATCCTCAGAAGCCAAGAACAAGGGATGTGCCTGGCTCCTCTGTGTCCGTGTTACAAGCAAGTTTGGACACGTCATCGTGTCCCACTACGCCGACGGCCACAAGTGCTTCCCTAGCATCGGCCCCGGCAATCCCATGAGGTAGAAGTGGTGGGTGGCCCACAAAATCCTGGAGTTTTGATAGCCTGGGCACAGGCACCAACAGAAGATGAGAAGGGATGGGCTTTTCTTATGCATAGCTTGCACTTTCCTATCCCAATGCTAGACATCTTGGATCATGCATCATCTCAGACAGAGAGAAGGGGCTGGAGAAGGCCGTGCAGAAATACCTCATTTGTGCCATGCAAACCTTATGCGCCTGGCAAGTACGTGAGAACGTCCGCACCATGTACAAGAAGAAGGCAACCCACTTGGCATGGAAGTGTGCACATGCGTTGAATGTCAAGCAGTGGGAGTAGGCTACAACCCACCAGCGTCAATTGAGTGCATTGGCATATGCATATCTCTTTGAGCAAGAGGGGGAGGATGGGGTGATGGTCAGGGATTCCTCTCGAGAAATGGAACCGCCTCCACTGCCCTTTGGGCAGAGTAGGCCACACCACTTCCACTGTGTCCGAGACTTGGAACGCATGCATCGCAGCACACCGGAAGCTCTACCCGTACTACTCCTTTGTGAGAATCTACTCTTTTGTGCAGCGAATGTTCTGCACTCATCGTGCCGAGGCAACAGCGGTCAAGACCGTGTTGGCACCAGCACAGGCAAACCGACTCCTCCACTGTCTTGCAGTGGCTCGTGAGTAAATCGTCATGGAAGAGGGCCCCAACACAGCCACGGTGTCTTGATCTACAAACAATCTGCGGCAAGTGGACCTGGTTAACAAGTTCTATACTTGTGGAAGGTGAAAGGAGTTTGGCCTGCCATGTCAACATGCGTTTGCTTTTTTGCTGACCAAGTCCATCAACGCTGAGAACGTGGCTAACTCTAGTCTGACGCGTATGGAGTTCCGACGTCCATACAACAACACCATCCCCTCACCAGTCGTGAAGAGTATACATCCAGTCCAACCCCTCTGGTTGCAACCGGGTCCTTGATGTGGCAAGGGCCGCCCACGCAGCGCGAGGAAAGACCGGGAGAAATTGCGCAAAAAGAATTTCATTTGCCCCCGCTGTGGGAAAAAGGGGCATACCAAGACCTGGTGCAAAAACCTGCCTGCGTTGAGCCCTACACAGGCTGTACCACAAAACAATGGTGGTCTCGTTGCGCCTGCACAACGTGCTGTAGCCGCCTTAGAGGCACGTGCTAATGCCTCCATGGGTGGGGATCCACCACTTGCAGAGTATGCCAATGGTGACATGGAGTACGACCTCGAGGCTGAGCCTCGGGACGACCCAAATGATGATGATGATGGTTTTGAAGATGATGATTCTAGTGTATACTCACCTCCTATTGGTCATGATGGTGAGACGGTGGTGCAAGATGAGCACAACTAGCAGTTGAATGAGGAAGAGGGGAGTGGTAGGAGATTTAAGAGGAAGAGCCAGAGGAGGCAGAGTGAGGTGAGTCCGTGCATTGTTAGTGTTCTAGCAGTCGAGTTGTCTTATTTCATTGCCTTTTCATCTGTTGCCTTGTTAAACGCATGGATGGCTTTGTTATTGTGCAAGATGAAGTATGCTCGACCATGGATTTCATGCAGACCATTCATTCCAATGGCTGACTTCAGGAGAAAGGGGAGGTTTCGGGATAGGCAGAGGGTTAGGATTAGGTTGAATGGGAGGAGTTCATCGCATGTGGGGAGGGATGGTGTGTTCATTTCCAAAAGCAGACATGGCGGCCAAGATTCGTACGATGAGACGGATCCATTATATGACGCCAAACACTATCAGCCATGGAAGCAGATGTGTCATGTGTGTGACATTGGGCAATTCCTTCGAGGGTTGAGTCGACAACTGTTTTAGGAGATCACCCATCCCACCTTCACCGTTTGTAGTCATTAGCGATGCATGTTTGCATAATCCTTCTTTTCCAAAGTCCTTCATATTGCACATTCCCTATCCTGAATTTCAATGATGTGTGACACTTCATTACACATAGAAAAGGTTCATTGTTGAATTCAAACTTTTTTGCAAAAAGAAGAAATGTTCAATGGCCAGGACACACTATCCCCTTGTCAGCACCATGTGCTTTCATGTACTAGAATATAGTAATGTAACAAAAGCACAAATGAATTTAAACTTACATTAACAATAGCTTTCAATCTCTATAATGACATTCTTAGGGGTTTCTCTCATCTCACCACCATACAACCCTAACCAAAGCAAAACATCAACTTCAGATGCATTCACAATCCTTGTCTTTCGAATATGTTATAGACAACAGTATTTAGTGTACAAGGCTATTCAATGTTTGAAGGTAAGCTTTTGCTTATGTAATGTTGTTCACTATGTGTCCAATGTAACGGACACTGTGGTCCTAAAATTGTAGTAAAAAGCATATTTGCCCTAAAAATATCCTATTCCGGCTGAAACATTGGTCATTCATTTGTTTGTTAATAGCACATACTAGAGGGCATTCACTTCACTTTATGCAGGTAAATGATTACAATGGGGTTGGTATTTTGTTTATTTCAAGTGATAGAAAATTGAGCACAAAATGACTTGCATTGTGTTCAATAACAACAAGGCGAAGGTGATAATGGCTACCTATATGTAGCACATAGCCACACGATGTACATCGTCACAACTGCGAACATGGAACTGGCCACACCGAGACCCATGGTGCCCAATTGGGTGGGCAGTACAACGGGCAGGAATGGGGTGCTAGCATGCCCAACTACCAACACATGGTGTATGGGTCGGTGTTTTTGGCTTGATGATGTCCCATGCGCGCTTTATTGTTGCCCACTCGGCCACCACAGTGCCATGGTTCATTAGAGGAGGGGGGTGGGAGTTTCACGGTTCCCCAAGGACCGTCCATTGGCTCTAAGAAACCAGCCCAGCGCTGCAACGGTGACAGAGTACGCGTATGTCGAGCTTTGGACATGTCGAAAAAGGGTTTGTTCAATGTACTCGTGAAAACGCGAGGGAGGAGGAAGTCAATTGCGGTCATAACCGTTACATATTCATAGCATGCGTAAGGGGTTGACAGGGCAAATAATACGACAGTGCCCCCTAATGCTTCATGTATTTGAATAACACCACTCGACATTTGGATCCATAATGTGCGGCCGATAGCACACCTAAACAGGGGGGTGCATTGACGAGTACCATACCAAGCCTCTGCCCAGACCAAGGCATTTGCATTCGGCAACAGGTGTCTAGGGTAGGTATCCGTTTTGATGGTCGGGTTGAGTCACATCATCAACATTAGGCATGTTACGCTTATGTTCCATGATTTTGGATGGTTCGACGTTCAATACCAACCGAGGGGTACATGGGGCTTATTGTGCTAGGGCAGGGTGGATGGGGCTTATCATTTTGGCGCAGGGGCAGATCGGGCTTTTTGTTTTGGCAGAAGGGTGAATGAGGCTTTTCGTTTTGATGGAGGGGCGGCTGGGGCTCGTCATTCCGACGAAGGGACGGATGGGGCTTATTGTTCCGACAGAGGGGCGACAAAACAGGGGTGATCGGTATTTTCACCCTTTTTGGCATATGTGCAAAGAGAATTGCGTTTATGCGCCATACCATTTCTAAGTACCATACAATAAGAAAGAGATATGCAAAACTTGGTATTGGGTACAGAAACTCACTTTTGCGTTCGGATCTCATCTTAGAGAATACTACGGGGGGAGGTGAGGGATATCAAATGTTTGTTTAAATGTTAAAATCTACTTTGAGGTGATGAAATATGGCGTTCAATGTCTTAGCATAACTTGGAGGTTTTGATGGAGATGTAGAAAGTTGGAAATTGCTTAGAAAATTGAGTGGAAAGTCATGAATAAATTTTTCTGCAGTGCTTTGTTCAACCCAAGTCACGACAAGGTGTCACGACCACCTTTTGTCAATGTACCGCAATGCTGTAACGTGACCTCATAAAGCGGGAATGCCGATTGTCCAAGCGCCTACCTGCAAGATGCCTAATTGCCACCTATTGACATGCATGAAGACATCGAAGTGCCGAACAGAAAAAAAAATGTTTGGCATCGATGTGCACTGTTGGAAGTGAATTATTTAGGCTAGAAAGATATTTTTACACGTATGCAAAGTCAAGGTGTATGACGTTTAGTCATATGTAAAATCAGACTCAACGACAGCAAACCAAAAGCAAGAAAGAAAAGATAGAGGAGGGTTGAAGTGTCGAGGTTGGACCACGATGAATTGCAAGATGAAAAGAAAAACAAGCTGAACGACGAAAGGAATCCACTTCACTTCCGCTTTCTTTGGGAATGCTTCTTAGAATGTAGTGCGTGAAGAAGAAGTTGGCAAGAAAGGTCCTCATCAGCAGGTGGACCACGTATTGCAATCCGAATAATTTTGTATCACCAAAATCGGACGCTCGATTGGCATATCCAACTGGTGCGAGTATGATAATAGATATTCATATTGATGATTTTAGATCGAGGCATGAATTATACTCATACTAGAAGTTTGGTATTCATGCACTGTCGAAACATGCACTTGTTGTAACAAATGGATGGGAAGCTTGGCCCACTGGGCCAAAACCGCAGTAGTTGAGGGTCTCCGACCCTCAACTCATCCCATCCGTCGCCTACAATCCAAGACCCACGCTCGAGCCACGTGGCACACCTCGCACTACATTCCTCCCACACAAGAATGGACCCGCCCCCGGTGTCCACAATGGGTGTCGAACCCCGGCGTTCTGATACCAAATGTAACAAATGGATGGGAAGCTTGGCCCACTGGACCAAAACCGCGGTAGTTGAGGGTCTCCGACCCTCAACTCATCCCATCCGTCGCCTACAGGCTAGGACCCACGTTCGAGCCATGTGGCACACCTTGCGCTACATCAAAATGTAACAAACGGATGGGAAGCTTGACCCACTGGGCCAAAAGCGCGGTTTTGGCCCAGAGGGCCAAGCTTCCCACCCGTTTGTTACATTTGGTATCAGAGCGCCGGGGTTCGATACCCATTGTGGACACCGGGGGTGGGTCCATTCCTGTGTGGGAGGAATGTAGTGTGAGGTGTGCCACGTGGCTCGAACGTGGGTCCTGGCCTGTAGGCGACGGATGGGATGAGTTGAGGGTCGGAGACCCTCAACTACCGCGGTTTTGGCCCAGTGGGCCAAGCTTCCCATCCGTTTGTTACACTTGCATTCTTGATTTTTTCCCCGGAAGTCACTGTCATTGTGTCGATAAAACACAGCAGCTCGGAATTCATCGCCATTTTTTGCAATTTATTACAAGATATTGAACTGTTACCTCGTATGAACTGGAATGTGAGTTGAGATTGATTATTCTAGATGGAAAACTAAAGCCATAACCTTGTGAGAGGTTGATGCAAAACAGCTCATAGAGAAGCACGAAAGTCTTCGGTTCATCTTTTGTTCAACTTCTGCTCGATGTTGGATTTGAATGGCTGCCGACGGCTACCACTTGGTGCGCAGCATACAATGATTGTATTCCTTGCAGACATTGTTTCAACCTTCTTCGTTGTCGTGCAAACGTAGATAGGTTTTCTTTTACATGCATGAACCGTGCAGGTGACTGATTTGCACTGAATTTCAGAATCTGTGCCGGAGGCATCCACTGACCTGGCGTCGTTTGCTGGCAAGGGAGAAGATTCTGAGGGACCCCGATTGATATGGGGAGGGAGAAAATCACTCGGAAACTTGGGGTGAGATTAACTTTGGCTGGAATCGGTGGCAGAGGCTTTGCAGAGCATTGTTGTGCTTCTCCCACCGCTCATCTACTATTTCAAAGATGTACATGCCTTCTCTAGAGGTTTCAAAAAGTTTTAGATCGTTGTGTTATGAGTGATACAAGGTGTATTGAACTATTGATGTTTTTTTGGCAATCCAAAATTGGTGTTTCATAATGGGATCCTTGCGTCCTAGGAATCGTATTCGGACATTTATGCATAATATTGAGTGTTCCAGAAGTATTCTAAAATATCATTTCCCCCCATGTTGTCAAGTCCTTGACGTACACTTGTCCCAAATCCCCGTACCTTACTCTTTCCCTCACATCATCCTTGGGAACCACCTACATTTTTCTCGGTGTTACACGTGTAGTCTTGAATGTTCCAAGAGTATTTGAGCATCTCGAGGAACCCTATGTTACAGTCTATGCTCCCCTTGAGGTCAACATCCTCTTCCCCAAATATTTCATGGATTATAGCTATACAACTAGATCAATTTTCAAAATAGACAAGCATGTTAATGTCATAGACAAAACTTTAACTCAGAAATATTGTTGCAAGGTTGGGCAGACCTTTGTGCTTCGATAAAGAATGCATCTCTTACGTGTTTTTTTTTTAGAGTTTTGTATGTTGGCATGACTCACCTAAAGAGCTACTAGTTGAAAGTTGAATTCACCTCACGGGCGATGACTCATAGTTCTTTTGCCACATGCACGGATTTTCCCATCATTTTTTGAGAATTTTTCCTCATTAAATTTAGATGGTTTGAGATTTACTAAGGTCGAGGCACCTCTAAGGCCCCGTGATAGCGAGGCCTGGGAGGTTCCCTTTGAATGAAGGCAGAGGTTAGCCTCCCCGATCAGATTTGATGTGTAAAAGAAGAATTTTTTTAAATCTAAAGTAGCCATATATTGTGGAAATATCCTACAAGGCAAGAGTAGATGGTTCATTTTTATTTGGTTATGGCGACGCTTATAAGCACTCTTTTGTGGCCAGAAAAGGGCGCTTTAATGGCTATTGAAGGGGATTGTAAGTTGTTATAGGCCTATTCAAGGCCTTTTTATGGCCATCAATAGGTTGGGAACTAAAAATACTCACAATAAAGGTACTTGGCCGTTTCACAACCATGTCATCAATCAAAGTTGATGTGTCACATATGCATCTTGGTAAAAGTATAATTTTGATTTCCCAAACGGGGGAGTGACCATACATCAATAGAATCCTTGTTATCTATTCCCATATTCACGTTGTGCACATTAACCACGCCATATCAATGTTTGGGATGCTTTTTTGCTCTTTAGTAACGTTCTATTAAGCGAGCATGGAAAAAATGCTATATTCAAATGAACAGGGTGTTTTAACATTGCATGCCATGTAGCGTCATCATCTTGATGTCTTCATACATGAAAGAAAAATCACAAACCCCTCAAGAAAGGGGTTTATGAATTTTTTCACAAAGGTTTGCGAGGGTTTTGAGTTGGGGTTCCAAAGCAGCCCATGAGTAAAGGAAGCCGTTGGGCTCGGCTACCACGAGGCCCAGCAAGAGCCCATGTAAACATAAAACCTTGAAATCCCGAGTGTAATTTGGGGTAGGGTTTGAAAGCGATTTGTATGTATCAAAATGGGTTTTTGTTTAAAAAATATTCAAAAAGGAATTTTCCTTAACAATGATGTAGCGGTTAGCCCTTTGAATTTTTTTTTGGACTAAAAGAACCCTGTTCACGGATGTAGGGTTTTATCTTTACGCGGGCTACCCTCGTTCAGACATAGAAAACATTGAATCCGCGAATTTGGGTTTCCGAGTCCAAAAAAAAACCAAAGGCTTATTGATCAATCGCGATTCTCGCTACGACAGGGGTTACACATCATCTCCTTTGCTTTGCTCTCTTGGGGACTTGCGGTTGCGACTGGGCATGACCATGAAATGGGTATGAAATGTTTGTCTTCGAGCGTTTGGATATGGCAGAATTAATACACTTTACGGATATCCTAAGTTTATGTCTATGCTTGCGAGGATGTAAGAGCGAGAACACCCTTTCTTTAATTTGGCTTTGACCTTGCGCTCTATTACCTGTAACGCCATTCTGGAGGGAAATCCGCAGGCGAGACATGAGCAAGTAACCTTGTTGTAAAGCAATTTTAACTCACGTGATTATGGAAAGCGCGAAGCAGCATCGTAAGAAAAATTATTTTCCGAAAAGAGGATATCTCCCGCGTTCTGTACAAAAGAGAGATACGGACTTTGTTCAGCTAAAAATGCCTTTTTTTGCGAAAACAAATTAGGTATGCTCTTATTGGCGTGGACAATTGGCGGAGGCTGATTTTGTTTCCTTCGAATAAAGTCAGGTTCCTCACTTTGTTCGTGACGAAAGTAGTACATGCATATTGTTCCTTTTCGTCGGCGACCAGATTTTGCCATGTGGCAAGACATCAAATTGCCACGCTGGATAGCCTTTGAGACCCAGTTCACCGAAATGGGTTTGAAGTGGTTGTGATGAGAATCTATAAAGGAAAGTGCGAGGTTTGAAAGAAGTTTGGCGGGGGGTTCTAGTTGTGACCTCCTCAGCCACCAATCCTCCGCGAAGTTTCGCGGAGAGTTGGTGGCTGGGGAGGTGTACAACTATGAACAGTACCCCAAACTCCGCAGGCGGCGTCTACGGGATCTGCGGCGAAGGGCAACTCTTCTCGCCCGCACCGCACGCTGCGCTTCGATTTGCTTCAAGGAGCTCGAAGCGCCGTTCCGCTTTTTGCCTTTCCGGCCTCCCACAACCAAGCGGTGCAGTGCGCCCCGTTGTCAAGCTAATGATTGGCGGCGCGTCAATTCCCCCACGCCAAGCTTGCCCGCTCCACCTTGGCACGTTTGGGCGCGCGCGTGCAGCACCAACAATGCAAGTTGCGCCTTGAGGCAGGGGAAGAACACCGCCAAGGACTGCGGCGAAGCAGGGCGAGGGGGAAGAGGCAGCGCACCTGTCGCGGGTGCCTACAGACCTTCGGCTTGGGAGTGAACGGCACCGCGAGCGGAAGAAGCTGGGTGGGAGAAGCATAGTGGATTCGAGCGTCACCACTTGTCGTGTTGCGTACGATTCATGGCGGAGGTGGCACTGCTCCGGCGCAGCGAACTGCCGTGCCGCACTGTGTGTGCTGCACCTTGCTGTGGCGGCGTGGAATGCGGAGGTGTATGCACTATGCGGACGGTGGATTTGTCGCGTTTGGAGAATGTGCACCTGTCCTTGACTGAGGAAGTCCAGCACCTAGTCAAAAGCAGCAGTAACAGCAGCAGCAGCAGCAGCAGCAGCAGCAGCAGCAGCAGCAGCAGCAGCAGCAGCAGCAGCAGCAGCAGCAGCAGCAGCAACATACGCCGGCATCTCTCCCGCTCCCATGCGTCTCTTTCGGCAACAGCGAGCAGCACTGATCGACCGCCGCTTTCTTCGGCAGCTGCAACCATCGTCTGTAACCAGTCGCTGGGGCCCTCAGCTGTGGCCCGCGCGACACCTCGTCGGCCGCCTTCCCTGCGCCGCGCTGTGCCGCCTTTTGCCTCTCGTTGGTCAACGCAGTTACAGCTAGCGCGACGGAGACCGTGTAGCGCATACACAGCCGAAGGCACAAAGATTGACGTAGACATAGCGACCGGCGGCGCTTTCCCATCCGATCCCTGTGACGGCCTCGCCACCGAAGGCTGTTCCGCCAGCAACCCCCAATCGAGCGAGCCACTGCCGCTGCCATTTCCGCTACCACCACCACCGCTAGCAGTTGAAGCGCGTGGGGGTGCGGTTGGATGAATCGCACGCGTACGCTGGGTAGACGGAGGGGGAGTCGGACTGTCAGTGCTAGTGCCGGTGCGTCAGATTGTAGGAGGCCTGTCGTGGCACTGGGCATAGCGCGTTGCGCATGGCGCCAGGCAGACCCCTTTCAGAAGCGACAACAGCAGCACCGGAAACGGGGAAGTAGGCCACGAGCGGTTGAGGCATCGGCGCGGCCTTTCCCATTCCACGCAGACGCATCGCGAGAAAAGCTCACCGCGGCACTTTCTTGGAAGCCCCGCTATGGCCCCTGTGGTGCTCACGCTGCGACCGTCACCGTCACCCCCTCCTCCTCCCCCTCCTACCCCGCAGCCAGCTTCCCCTCTCCCTTCCGCGCCTCCTGCTCCACCGCCGCCCTCAGATACTCTCTCCGACGAGTTCGCACATACACCGCGCGCTGCGCTCTTCGGCTTGAGAGCTGCTTCTCCTCCTCTGGATCTGCTGCAGCCTTTTGTTATCTCGCATCACATGGCAGAGGCCCAGCCCAAGCAGCACCTTCGGGAGATGCAGCACCAGCGGCAGCCGCTAGCGCAGCGGCAGCAGCGGCAGATAGACAAGCAGCAGCAGCAGAAGCAGCAGCAGCAGCAGCAGCAGCAGCAGCAGCAGCAGCAGCAGCAGCACCACCACCACCA
>SZWC01001723.1:32302-77301 GCA_023375785.1 Penium margaritaceum | reverse complement strand
CACACACACACACACATACACACACACACACACACACACACACACACACACACACACACACACACACACACACACACACACACACACACACGCATACAAATAACTTGTGAACATTACGTGGCGCATGTAGGGATCCGTTTAGGACATGCATGCTCATGCAGAAAAAGACATAGGCTCCCAGAGTGAAGTTACAGAAACAGCACCAAATTTGGCCAAGTCTGGATGAGGAAGGATTCTAAAGAGCCCATGCAGGGATTGTCTTGGGGCACTGGCAGCTAGCCCACGAGGCCATGTCACCCCCACCAAGCTCAAACAAGCACAGTGTAAGCACAACCAAAACGGTCTTCACATGGCATTGGTGAGAAGATGTGTTGAAGCTTCCTAGCAACATAGCCGCCGACTAGGCGTCACTGCCGGTCAGACGGTGACTGTAGTCACAAGTCGTGCACACAACGGCAAGGGTCTGGCTAGGAGACACAAGGCAAAGTGTCAGAATGCTTTAATAGCATTTGCAGAGAGAAAGGACAAATGAATGGTCCATGGCATAAGTACCTGTCGTGGCGGACGGCGGGTGTCGCACGCGACAGTGCAAGATCTGTCCTAAAACCAGCCCAAAACCACTGTTTTGGCCATAACTGTGCGCAGACATGTCACAACGCTACGTCGTCTAAACCTAGACATGCAGGATCGAAAGCCGGACGTTACGACTGGTCACATGCATGCATCCGGCATCAAACAATGGACACACAATGCAAAAACATGCAAACCGGGCCCACGACCAGTCCACCGATAAACTACTACGTGCTGCAGAAAAACTGCAAGAGGTCCCGGGTAGCATCCAGAGCTCTGGAACGTTCGTCGGTCAGCTCCAAGCTGGTAGTCCGCCACCAGATGACGCACCAGTACCACCAGGGTCCGCATCAGGGATCTGCACAGATATGGACACGGCCGAGTGGTCACAGTAAACTGTACAGGTCGACAGGAACGTCACCAATCACAACACTCCCCCATGACCCGATGGTATGCATGTCCATACACGTGCAACACTAAGACGAGTACAACAACGAGTGTAACGACAAATGTGACACGGAAACAAACACACCCTACACACAACCACTCTCAGGCAAGGGGCGAAGTCCAATAGAACGAATGGCCACCAGGAATTTTCTGCGAGCTAGTGCCTTCGTCAAGAAGTCAGGACACTACATGGTAGTGCCAATCCAAATGACGAAGATCACGTGTGCCTCCACCAGATCACGCACAAAGTGATGCTCAACTGCAATGTGCTTCGTGCGAGCATGAAAGACACCAGAGTTCTCCGCAAGGGCAAGAGTACTTTAGTTGTCGCAACAAAGCACAATGGCGGCTACTGACTGGCCCAACTCAAGGAACAGGCACTGTAGCCATATCGCCTCAGCGGCCCCTGTACCCAGGGAAACATACGCTCTCTCCAATGAGCTACGTGCAATGGAGCCCTGCTTCCCGCTGCGCCAGGACACAGTGGTCCCTTCGAGCAGGAACACGTAATTGGTGCGACTGCGTCCATCTAGGCTCCAGGCCCAGTCGCTGTCGGTGTAACCGTCAAGGACCACCGAACATTGCCGGCAAAAGCAGAGTCCGAGGTACAGAGTGGAGACCACATACCGCACCACTCGCACAACCTTGTAAAGAGCTCTAGCGCGTGGAGCCTACGAGAACTGGGTAAGGAGGTTGACGGCAAATGCAATGTCAAGACGTGTGGTAGTGTCCAGGTACATCAGAGATCCGATGAGACGGAAGTATAGGGTCACATCAATTGTCTCCCCCAGTTGTGTGGGATCGTCCACCTTCAGGGCATCATGCCCGTCAGGCATGAGAGGTGTGGAAGCCGTGGCCACTGCGCCAAGGAGGTCGCTGAAGCGCTCCCCCACAACACGTGCCTATCGGACCTGATGCAGTAGTAGAGTACGACGTCTACGGTCTCGCACGATCTCCATGCCAAGAAACACCGCTGCAGGACCAAGATCCTTGATCCTGTGGGCAGTCTGGAGGACAGCCTTGGCCTCCTTCACGGCCTGCAGTGAAGGAGACGTGATCAGAAGGTCGTCGACATAGACCAGGATGGTGAATTGCTTCGGCGTCTATCGAATAAAGAAAGAGGGATCTGCCTCGCTTTGTACATATCCCGCATGAGTCTGGGTGCCAGTGATCTCCTGGTTCCAACACGGAGGAGACTGCTTGAGGCCGTACAAGGACTTGTGCAAGCTCCAGACCTTGTCACCATCCTCAAATCCGGGTGGTTGAGCCACGTAAATCTCCTCATCTAGACAGACATGGAGGAACACATTGTTCACATCCATCTGGTGCAGTTCCTAGTCATGCTGAGCCACTACACCGAACAGAGATCGAGCGAGGTCATGCTGCCGACAGGGGCAACGATATCAGTGTAATCGATGCCCTCAATCTTAGAGTACTCCTTGACAACCAAGCAGGCCTTGTGGCATTCCAGTGAGCCATCCAGCTTCACTTTCTTGCGAAAGAATCACTTGACCCGAATAGCCTTCCTCCCAGGTTGAAAGTCGACTAGCTCATAAACTCTGTGCTCTCGGATGGTGCGAAGCTCATCCTCGTAGGCAGTACGCCAAGCGTCAGCATCATGTGATGAGAGAGCTTCCCTTAGTGTGCCCGGATCAGGCGCCATGGAGGAAGAGCTCTGCGTGGCAAGAGCGCACACCTGAGTGCTAGGTCTGACGACAAGATCATTTGTTGCATCGCAAGCGATATGAAACTCGCGAGTGATGAGATCATGCCCTACAGAACATGCTGGATATACCTCTGTGTGCTCAATGCAGACACTCTGGCCTAGGGCCTTTGTGCCGGGATCACCACTCGGGATGCTGCGAGCGGAGCGCCTGGGCGCGGGACCAGACACTCGCTGAGCTCCAGAGTCCAATGGTCGAAGGCGACCGCCAGGCTCACGGGAGTAACCCGGGCTCGAGGGTTGCACCTCAGGCTCAAGAACAGGCACAATTGCAACTGGGGAGGGCTGAGGCAAGGGAACTGGTGATGCCGTGCGAGGAGATGCGTGTGTGGGAGACACGGGACTTGGTGTGACAGTAGGAGCGGGTGAAGCTGGTCCACGCACAGAGCCAGGAGTGCCGATTGACACAGTTACGGTCACAGGAGTACGCACACGTACATGATCATTGTTACCTGTTGGGTGCGAGGGGGGACTGGTAGAAGCCAGCGGCTCTGGAGAGACCTGTGGACCGGCAGCGATGATCGCTGGGTCATCAAGAGTAGGAGAATTGAAGGGAGCTCAAAAAGACACATCAGCCTGGCGAGAGGTGCTTGCAGGCGCAGACTCCCCCATCCGTCGAGAAACCTCACACGTAGGAACATGCGTGACAGACAGCGACGTGATCGATGTCAGATCATGATAGGTGAGGGACTCAAAGAAGAGCGCGTCGCATGACTCAACAATGCGACGACAAGAAGGGTCCCAAAAATGCCAGGCCTTTGACCGCGGGGAGATGCCGACAAAGAAACACAAGCGATCCCGCGGTGAGACCTTGGACCCTTGCTGGTCCTTGGTGTACCACACAGAGGCCAAAGGTCCCCAGATGCGAGCGAGGCATAGGTCACCACGGTAACCGAACCAGAGCTCATATGGTGTGACGTGGTCTCGAAGAGGACCATGCGGGAGGCCGTTCTAGACCCAAGTTATGTAGGCAAAGCCTTCAAAAGCAAAGGACTCTGGAAGACTGCAATCAGATTGCATAGCGCGAACCGCATCCTCCATGGTGCGGTTCTAGCGCTCAGAAACACCGTTCTGCTGTGAAGTAGCAGGAGCAAAGACCTGGTGAAAAATCCTGTTCTCGGTGAAGAAGCAGTCCATCTTGCCAAGAAACTCGCCGCCGCAATCCGACCAGAAGGTGTGCAGCGTGTGGCGGGACTGACGTTCAGCCATCACTAGCTAGAGGCAAACCGCAAGAGCTGCATCACTCTTTTGGCGCAGAATAGTCTGAATGAGCTTCGACGCAGTGTCGGAGCCTACATGACACAGGCAGTAATGAAGCAATCGCTAGTGCTCAGGAGATAGAACACCAATGACAGAAATAAGAGCGGAATGGGAGGGGGAGCGAGGAGCAGAAGTCTTCTGACCCTGACTCATGACTTCACCCGAATGCGGTAAGGGTCTGGCATAAGTTCCTGTCACGGCGCACGGCAGGTGTTGCACGCGATAGTGCAAGATCTGTCTTAAAACTGGCCCAAAACCACTGTTTTGGTCGTAACTCTGCGCGGACATGTCAGAACGCTACGCTGTCTGAACCTAGATGTGCAGGATCAAAAGCCTGATGCTACGACTGGTCACATGTATGCATCCGGCATCAAGCAGTGGACACACAATGCAAAAACATGCAAATCGGGCCCACGGCCAGTCCACCGATAAACTCCTGCGTGCTGCGGAAAAACTGCAGGAGGTCCCGGATAGCGTCCAGAGCTCTGGAACGGTCATCAGTTAGCTCCAAGCTGGTAGTCCGCCACCAGATGACGCACCGGTACCACCAGGGTCCGCATCAGGGATCTGCACGAATATGGACACGGCCGAGTGGTCACAGTAAACTGTACAAGTCGACAGGAACACCACAAATCACAACAAGTGGAGCACGTCTCCAAGCGCCCGGAGACATGCTCCAAAGACGAAGCACATGGTGGTCTTGTCCACCAAGAAGATACAAGGGACTAAATACAAAGATGCATACAAAGGCAAAGTGTGGCACTGATTCACCCAGCATTGGTAATGATTGTTGATGGTGAAGTGTGCTAGGGTGCAGGGTGTGACATACACAATATGTAGACCACGCAAACGGCCATGGAATGGAACAAACAGGCTCGATCCCGGGGTTCGAGAACCATATTTAGTTAACAGGGCAATGAGGTGATCTACGCCTGTCGACCGGGCCACCAACGCGAGTGTCAATGTATCGTCCTGGTCATGGCCTCTCACATCTGGAATACACTCTTGCACTCGTACACATGTACATAATGTTGAGTGACAATGGTTTCGTCTGGATTTCTCACACTCAAGACTGGAGCTTGTCGTTGGTTCCAGCCTCTCCAGGCAGCCACTGAGCCTTCCCAGGATTCTGCCAGGGATAACCTAACAATGTTTTGTCCACTCTCTTGATCGTTGCTCTTGGATGTGGAGGAGGCATGACCTCGGACAATTTAGGATGCCCTGGTCTGCCTCATACTTCGTGTGGGTATTAGGAGAGCTGATACATGCTCCCGGGTGCTGATTCTTAGGGGGCCAGAGTGTTGGCCGCTGGCCGTGCACTGGTGAGAAGCCACCCTCGGTCTGTTACTGAGAGGTTGGGCTTGACCCTGGGGTGGTGGTGTGGCTTTGTTGTGTGCGTTGTACGAGCGAGGTGCACGCCTACCGGCTCTTTGATGCTCGCTCTCCCAACCCCTGTCTTGTCTTGGTGATTTTGTCAAGTTACAAAAACTTTGCATCCATGGCGTATGCCGACTGTGCGGATCTCCCCATTCTGCCTTGTGTTCTCCATGCACACAGCCTGCGTATCCAAGAATATTGACTGCGAGAGCCTCGATATGGGGTCCAGACACCACCCTGGTATCGAACCGGACCGGTCGACAACGTGCCGTCGGTGGTTTCTCACATGCCGGGATAACCTGGTTGTGTGGTCCCAAGTGATTAGCAACCCAACATCACGTAATCAAGCACCTGTTCTAAGCATGCATGGCTAAAGATACAGTCAACCACATCGACCACGAGTGGATGTGGGTGCATGCCCCTGCCATGTTTTCCTCCATGTTATGTAAAAAAAAAACCAATCAGGTTACACTGATCACAGAAATCTACCTCTCAAACATATCCAGGCAAGACATTATTGGTACGAATCTTGCACTCGGGTGAGACGCCAGCAGTGCATGGTCCATTGTGTGTGCGCCAATGCTGCACTCAAGAGCTTCACTTCAGTTTCATCACCTGAAGTGATAGGGTGCTTCTATGGACAGGGCCAAGAGGCCACTTACGTGTTTTATACCCTATGAACAACCCTCCACCATGACGGACAGACGAATAGTCTACGTACACATGAGAGTGAAAACAATGCATGCCAATGCCACGTTAGAAAAAAAGCAACAAGCAAAGGAGAGATACAGGCAAATCAATCAGGGGTCCCACGGGCGCGCAATAGGCCAACCGCATGCACAACTATCTTGAACATGTCGCAGCTGAGAGCTTTGGCAAGAAATTCTGCACACTGTTGATGAGTATGAACCCAGACAACCTGAACTTCTCTAGCGGCAATGCACACAACATGATGCTCAATGTTGATGTGCTTTGTATTAAAATGATGCATGCTGTCGTGCTCAGTGGCTGCCTTCATATTGTGATTGTCCCAACGCAGACTAATGAAGTGGATGGTAACACACTACTATTGTACCATGCAAGAAAGCCATACACTCTCACATGTACCTGCACCAAGTGCCACGTACTTGGCCTCACTCAAGCTGCACGCAAGACACCCCTGTTTTCCACTTTTCCAAGAAATAGCAGGTCCACCAGCAAGAAAGATGAATCCCGTGCAACTGCGTGCATCTATGTCATGTGCTCAGTCAGTGTTTGTGTAGCCGTCAACCACCACAAAGGGCTGTGCTCGATAGCACAGTCCTCCGTGCGCTTTAGAGAGAGCGTAGCGTACAAATCGGAGGATAGCCTCAAGGTGTCTCCGGCGAGGCTCCTGAAAGAAGTGGACCAAGAAGTTCACCGACAAGGCGACATCTTCCTGCATGGTGGTGGCAAGGTACATGAGGGATCTGATCGTGCTGAGATAATCGGTGACATCGGCTGTCTCTCCCATCTGTGATGGATCAGAAGATGTTAGCAGGTGCTGGCTTGCTCGAATCATTGGAGTTGACGCATCACGGATGTTGGCTAACAAGGAGGCAAAGCGCTCTCCAAGACTGCAAACATATGCAACCTGATGGACATGCAGAGTGCGGTGTTGGCAATCACGATCCAGCTCCATCCCGAGAAATACTCGACTTGGACCCAATCCCTTCATCTTGTACGTGGACTATAGGAGGTCCTTGACTAACTGGACGGTAGCAGAGCTGGGAGTGGCAATCAGCGCATCATTGATGTAGACAAGGATGGCTAGGAGGGGCTCTAAAGAAGCGTTCTAAAAGAGCACTGTGTCTGCGGTGCTGTGGTGATAGCTACCTCTCTAAAGAGTGGAGGAGATCTCCAACTTAGCATCGCGGTGACTACTTGAGCCCATACAAGGCCTTTTGCAGTTGCCAGACCTTGTCTGTGTAATTGGTGAAACTCGGTGGCTGTTTTGTGTAAATCTCCTCTTCAGGACGTCCATACAGGAACACGTTGTTGACGTCCATTTGCTCCAGTTCCTAGTCATGTTGTGTGACCAAACTCAGAAGTGCATGGACAGTGGTATATCGTTCGACTCGAGAAAACGTCTCATTGAATTCAATCATGGGAATCTGAGAAGACCCTTTCACTGTGAGACGGACCTTACATGGACCGACCTTGCAATCATGCCTTAAGCTTGTGCGGAAGGACCCATTGAGCTGAGACAACTTTGCAACCGGATCAAAGTTCCACAAGCTCAAAGACATTGTATTCCTTGAGGGCACTCAACTCCTGCATGGTGTTTTCCTTGAGATTAGCATCAGCTGCCTAACAAGCCTACCAAACTGTGGTAGGCTCTGGTGGAAGTGTGGAAAGTTCACTTGCTGCAAAGCATGTAGCAACACAGCTTGTGATAGATGCATTGAGAGCACTGTGGAACTCATGTACAACAAGCGCGTATCCCACCACTGAGCAGGGATGGAAAACACTAACCGCAAAACTAAGTACATCGAGACCACTGGGTCTGGCCTACGACCCAGTGGTAGAAGATGGTGTTTTGAATGTGTGCAACACTGTGAGGGTTGAGAGGGCTGTGTTGCCGATTGCTACAGGAGAGAGTGGAGCCTCCCTTTGCATGTGTATGGCTCAGGGTCAACAACAAGGACGTGAGACTCAGATCGTGATATTGAGACATTGGTAGGAGAAGAGGTCTGTGAAACAAGAGTGGGAGGTGAGCCAGGAGGAAAATGTACCAGGGCACTGATGTGTACAGATGCTGACTCAGGAGATAGAGGTGCAAAAGACGCTGAGACTGGAGATGAATCTGGAGAGGAAGCACTGGATGGGGAGGATTAACTGGGAGAATCACTGTCGGTCGACACGTCTAACAACGACTGTGGAGAGGGTAGAGAACCAGAAAACGGAATTGTAGTGGACTAGGGAGGAGCTGAACTCCCAAGACTGAAGGCTGATACAGACCCATCCCTCCCCAAGCCAATGGAGCGAGGACAGAGAGGAAGGTGGGGTGACACGATATAAGTCACGCTGAAAGATTTCCTCAAGGAACAGCGCATCGTGTGAATGAATTGGACAAAGATTTGGACATTGCAGAGACACCAAAGAAGGTGCAAAGGTGAGCATGCGGGCTAAGCTTTTCGTCATGAAGGTCCTCAAGGATGCTGACAGCAGCAACACAAACCTAGACATGGGCAAGATGCAAGTCAGCTCGCCAACCACAACAATGCTCAAAGAGGGTGACGTGACAAGGAAGGGGACCATAAGGAACACGGTTCTAGATCCTGGTCATGTAAGACATCCCTCAAAAGAGACAAGAGGAGGAAGGTCATGTTGACATGGTGTGCCACTTGCCATGAGTGTCGTTGATCGTACTCCCTGTTTCAACCACTGAGGAGTAGTTGAACACCTAATCTGAATTTACATTTGGATTTCTTGGATTTTTCCATACAAGATCAAACTTTGAATCGCTCAATTTGAGTGAGTATTCAGAAAGTTTGCCTAGCCCCAAGTTTGGGTGTTGGGCGGATAGAATCTGCTACTCGCCATGGGTGGCAAGATAATTCACCGCCAATGATCCGAGTTCATCTCTAATGAGCTCCAAATGCACCAGGAACATGAAGGGAGAAACCAGAGGAATCTCCTTGACCAGGGTGAACTTCTCCTTGAATTCTGGGCGTGGAAAGGTCTCCGACGGATCATCGTCGAAGCGCCTCCCGTTGCCTAGCATGCAAGGCAAGGTGGACGGCTACACCAAGGGTTACTTCGACAGCCGTAGCAGGGGCTATACTGCTCTGATTTGGGCATGCTTGGATGCGTTGAAAAGCTTAGATCATAGGCTAAGAGGACCTGATGTAATCTCACTGTAAAGAGCAACAAAATGTGTTTCAACTCTGTTATTCTATATTTAACATGTTCTACCCACTGACATCCTTAATCCATGTGCTCCACACTCTTCACCATACGTCTCCATTGGATGCCCCAAACATTAGTATCATGCATCAATGAAGAATAGGCATCCATGAGGGTACCTCTACACTCACTAGTGATAACAAAGGGTTATGGACCCACATGCCTAGAAAGACCCTAGCTCTACAACTTTCACGGTCCATTCACGTACCGTGTCAACGACCGAGAAAGAGAGCATTGGCGTTGTCTTGAAGTTTGACTCGATTGGCTTTCCCTTGTGGAGGTGGCAGTTTGAGGTCTACCTTGATGACAAGGGCCTACTTGAGCTGGTCAAGGGTGAAGAGAAAGCCCCTCCTAACAGTGCGACAATGGAGGATGTGGACAAGAGCAAGAAGCGCAACAAGAAGGCGCTTGCCTTGTTGATGTTAGTGCTAGCTCCGATGCAGCGCACACTCATTCAAGGATGCACAGAGGCCGCGGAGGCCTGGAAGAAGCTCTGAACCATCTACCAATCCAGCAACCTTACTAACCAACTCGTTGTCTTCAAGAGGTTTCTTGCCACAAACCTACGAGCCTACAAAGGCAAAAACATCATGGAAATCAGTGTGTAGCCACCGGATGGAAGGTTGACCCTCATCTGCAAGCCATGATCCTCCTCCTAGACTTGCCAGAAAGTTGGAGTCCCATAATCACCGTTGTAGGCGACTGGTCCACCGATGAGCTGAAGAACCCAAAGGTGGCAGAGTACGTCCACAATGAATTGATGCGGCTTAGTGGGAGAGGGAGTGGGGCAACATCATGTTCCGTCTATGTCGTCCGCCCTCAAGGTGGAGGGGGAGGCAAGAAGGGGCAGGGTGCCAAGAAGGGCACCAAGAAAGGTGACAAGAAGGGGGAGCGCTTTGTCTGTGGCAAAGAAGGCCACTACGCACAAAACTTCCCCAACTGGAAGTCGGACCTGCTCGGGAAGGCTGGAAAGAAGGACAACCACACAATGAAGGCGCAAGAGTCCTTCGAATTGTCAGATCCGGGATTCATCGTGATTGACTCCGGATCGGGCCGCTACACGTAATGCAAGTGGGCGGCATTCGTCACCTATGGCACCTCAAAGTGGCGCATGATGGTGGCCAATGATAAAGCAAAGTTGGATGCCGGTGAAGCAAATGTTCACATCAAGGTGGATGTGGACGGGGAGGCTGTCACGATTACAATTCACGGATTGCTCCACATGCCCAAATTTGGGGCAAATCTGCTATCAGTGAGCCGCCTTACCGACAAGGGGCTCGAGGTGTTCTTCAAGAAGAAGGGGGCTATCATCTGAAAGGAGGGGGACGGGAAGGTGATTGTATGTGGAAAGCAAGAGGATGACTTGAACCTGCTCCATGCAAAGATTCTTGGCAGCCGGGTGGGATCCAACGTCGCCCACATCGTGAAGAAGGAAGATGGAGACCTAGACTTGTGGCACCACTGCTTGTGTCACATGACTCCCTCAACTGTGAAGGACATGGCAAAGAAGGAAGTGGTGCGAGATCTTGAGGTCTAGAGCCTCAATGCAGCCAAGAATGCCGTGTATGAGCCGTGTGTGGTCGGCAAGGTGACACAGCAGTAGTTTGATGGCAAAGGAATATGCGCATCGGCAAAGTTGGAGGTGGTGCACACTGATGTGTGTAGATCATTAGATAGCTCCATCAGGGTCGCTCACTACTTTGTGAACTTCATCGATAATCACAGCTGCAAGCTCTAACTCTACATCATCAAGAGGAAGAGCGATGTCCTGTCGTGTACTTAGGAGTTCGTAGTGACAGTGGAGTGGCAAACAGAGTTGAAGGTGAAGGTATTCCTGAGTGAGAACGGCGACGAGTTAAGGGCTGTTCGGCATGGATGAACAGCAAGGGGATTGCGTGGCAAAAAATAGGCCACGTTCTCCACAGTAGAATGGTGTCACCAAGAGGACGAACCACACCATCCTCAGCATGGTCCAGTCTATGTTGAGTGATGCTGGCCTCGCAGAGCGGCACTGGGGCGAGGAGATCCGAACGGCGGCGTACATCATAAACCTGACGCTGAAAAGCCCCTTAAAGACGAGGAGTCCAAGGTGTGGAAGACGCCACAAGAGGTGTGGTGTGGGAGGAAGACAATTGTGGCTCACCTTTGCACATTTGGCTGCATTACACATGTTGTTGTGCACGCACGGGAGGGGCGGAACAAGCTGGATCTGCGGACTTGCCAGTGCATCTTTGTCGGGTACAAGAGCGGGAGTAAGGATACTGGCTCTTTGACCCGTAGAGGCAGTAGATTGTGGAAAGTCACGACATCATGCTTGATGAGGACAGCCGTTGGATGGACAAGGACGTGGGTCTCTCCAAGCGGGGTGAGTGGCTGCCACTCCTCGAGGGGCACACACTAGAGGACACAAAAGAGGGTGACGTCTGATCAGCTTCAACTAGCAGGAACCATCCGGAGGATGGGAGAGCGGCTGATCAACATTCACCTGAGTTGGGGAATGACTCCAAAGCGCCAACAGTAGTGGAGCTGAACGAGTCCCCGAGAGAGGCAGAGCAGGTCAGCGGTACAAGTGGCACCGCGAGAGGGTAGAAACAGCAGCAGCAGCAGCAGTGACAGCAGTAGCAATAGCCTCAACAACAGCAGCCTCGGAGAAGCAGACGTACACAACGGATGTCAAAACAGTACGATGCTGTGGAGGGCATCTGAACTGGATTCGCTCGAGCATTCCTTGCCCAAGAGGAGCCCAAGACCATCAAGGAGGCATCGCAACAGAAGGATGGGCCTGAGTGGGAGGGAGCTATAAAGTATGAGCTAGCCTTCCCGTAGAGAGAACGGTACATGGTAGCTGATCGACAGGCCGGAGGGTAAAAAAATCATCGGCTCCAAGTAGATCTTCAAGAAGGGTTTCACAAAGGAGGAGAAGGTGGAGAGGTACAAGGCGCGGCTGGTGGCGAAGGGGTATGTCCAAAAGAAGGGTGAACACTACAATGAGACCTTTGTACTGGTGGCAAAGTTTACCTCCATCCGTACCATCCTCTCTATGGCGGCGGCGCACGATTATGAAGTCCACCAGATGGACGTGAAAACCGCATTCCTCAACTGCGACCTAGATAAGGAGGTCCTCATGGAGGTATCGGAGGGGGTGGATGCGCCGCAGGGGAAAGTGTGTTGGCTTCGTAAGGCGCTTTATGGGTTGACACAAGCACCACTCATGTGGTACCTGAAAGTGGAAGGCTTCATGGCCAGGCTTGATTTCAAGCGTTGCGAGGTAGATCACAGCGTGTACGTGTGAAATGAGCCGGGATCTCACCAGATTGTTGTTGTTTACGTGGATGACCTCATCCTCGTGTCATCAGACTTGGAGGAGTTGGTGAACTTGAAGCGGCTGTTGGGCGGTCGGTTCAAAATGACTGACGTGGGCGAGCTCGAGTACTACCTTGTCGTTACCATCAAGAGGGGCAGCAAGGAACGCACGCTGGAGATGGGATAGGTAAAGGATGTGCAAGAAGTACTCTGCCCATACAGCATGGAGGAGTGCAACCCCATCAGCATACCCATGACCAACACATATGAGATGAGCTCGAGCATGGGGCCGAGCAGGGATGAGGAGAAGGAGGAGATGGCAAGTGTGCCGTACCAGTCCGTAGTGGGGAGCATCATGTACGCCATGGTGGAGGTGCGACCTAACCTAGCCTCCGTAGAGGGCCTAGTGAGCCGCTATGTTGCTGACCCCGGGCCACTGCATTGGCAAGCGGTGAAGTGGATCCTGTGCTATCTCAAAGTGACTAAACAGTTGCAGCCCGTGTTTGGAGGGGGAGTGCGCGATGACTCCCTTGAGTTGATCGGCTACTCCAATGCCAACTGGGCTGGTGATGTGGATGAAAGAAGATCAACGTCACGGTACGTGTTTGTGCTTGTTGGTACAAAATTTTCATGGGCAAGCAGGAAGCAGGTCTGTGGGACACTATCCACTACCGAAGTGGAGCATGTTGCACTTGCGAAAGATGCATCGGAGACGGTGTGGATACCGGGGATGCTAAAGGAGATAGGGGTATCACAAAGGAAGCCAACGGTACTCAATGTGGACAACATGAGTGCCATCAGCCTCATCCAGAATCCTATGCTACACAGGAGGACCAAGCACATCGAGATCCGGCATCACTACGCAAGAGACTTGGTGGCAAAGAAAGATGTGACTATTGTGCATTGCGGCACTAAGCGCATGATTGCCAACGCCATGACCAAGGCACATCCCAAGGACATGTACGATGCAAGCGACATGGAGCTCGGTCTGTTTTGTGATGTTTGAAATGCTACAGGTTCCAAGGACAGGGCATCAAGGCTACCTTGCAAGGGGGAGATTATTGACATGGTGTACCCCTTGCCATGAGTGACGATGATCGTACTCCCTGGTTCAACCAGTGAGGTGTGGTCGAACACCTGATCTGACTTGGATTTTGTGGATTTTTTTCATGGAAGACAGAGATTTGAACCGCTTGATTTGAGTGAGTATTCAGAAAGGGCGGGTGGAATCTGGTCCCTGCCATGGGTGGCGGGATAATCCACTGCCAATGATCCAAGTTCGTCTCCAATGAACTCCAAATGCACCGTGGCTATGACAGAAGCAACCCAAGGATTTTCCTTGACCAGGGTGAATTCATTCTTAACTTCTGGGGACGAGGAAAGGCGCTCCGACTGGTCATCATCGAAGCGCCTCCCGTTGCCTAGCGTGCAAGCTAAGGTGGACGCTTCCACCAAGGGTTACTTCGACGGCCGTAGCAGGGGCTATACTGCTCCAGTTTGGGCGTGCTTGGATGCGTTGGAAAGCTGACATCACATGCTATGAGGATCTATGTAATCTTACTAAAAAAATTGACAAAAATGTGTTTTGATTCAGTTCTACTGAATGCGATGTGTTCTACCCACTCATATCCATTACCCTTGTGCTCCACACTCCTCACTATTGGTGTCCACCGGCTACCCCAAACATTAGTAGCGTGCATCAGTGAGGGCTAAACATCCTTGACGTTACCTCCAAATCCACTAAAGCAAATAGGTCAAAGGCAGTGAGGAGGGTGCAGACATCATCAGCAAGGGTGCAGACACCATTATGCTGTGGTTTGTAAGGAGTGGAGGACTTCATACACACTCTGCGAGAGGTCAAGAAGTGAGCAGTTGGTCTAATGAACTCATCACCATGATCACAGTGAAATGTTTTTAGATGGCAACCATTGGCAAGTATAGCCTGGGGCAGCCATGATTCAAGGATGGGACAATTGTTAGTCTTTTGTTAAAGCAAAAAGACCCTGCACATGCATGAATAGTCACCAGTGAGGGAAAGGATGTACTGACCAGCCCCCTCCAAGGCCTCATGTGTGAGAAGAACCATGACATCAGCATGCAATAAATCAATGGGAGGGACGGTGCGAGTGTCTGATATGGAGATGGGAGAGCGATGTGCTTGCCTTGGACACAGTCAAGGCATTCAACGACGGAAGGAGCAGGGAAAGTGGATGCATCCAGGCCATGGACTGCCTGATGGGAAAGGCAGTCCATGGCCTGGATTATGAATGTGAAACAGGCGGCAATGCAGGAGCTGCACGCTCGCCAGCAAAAGGGAGCAAGGGACATGAACAAGTGCATTTATGGAGGGCACGATGGAGGGCGTGATGGAGGGCACGTGAAACAAATGATCACTGCGTGTACTACAAAGCAGGATGTGGAAAGTAATGCAGTGCAAAAAAGAAGCAATGCTGTGACTGGAGGAGGAATCCGTGCCTTGGTCATCAAGAGCCGTAATAAAGAGCAGACTCAGCTCAAGAGAGGTCTAATACAATACGTGTGGAAGAAAGAGCTCCCATTAAGGACCAACGAATTGAATGACGTCAACACCCTGAAGTAGAGGAAGGTGGCCGGAGCCAGTGCACACAAAGTGGAGAGAGTTGACATGACCTAATGAGAAAAACGACAAACAATAGGACATCATGTGGTGGGTGGTTCTGGAGTCAAGAATCCAGAAGCCACCTGATACATGAAAAGAAGTAGGAACACGACCAACTGCAACAACAGCGGAGCATGACAGGAGCTGCTGACCACAGGGGGCAAGACAATGAGGCAAACAGACAGATTGCCAGTCCTCAATCCAAGGAATGTTAAAATGGACACAACCTTAAATGCGACCAGACGCACGACCGCAGAGAGCTTCATCAGAATTACACGCAAGTGACCCCACACCTGAATGTATACTCTCACCTGCCTGATCATGGAGGTGACAGTGATGGACAAGATGAGAGAGCACTGCATCCAATAGGCAGTCATCCTCAGGCGGGTCGGGTGTAATGACAACTTCCAACGACGGGCACCGCTGGGAGTAGTTCGGTGAGACCAATACCGGTGGAGAGTAAGGATCAGAGAGAGGACCGTGGAAGGCAGGCTCACCGAACACTGGAGCACACATCCAAGGATAGGGGGTGGAAAGGGCATCGCGGTGGTACTGTAGCAGGTGGCAATGGTGGAGGTGAACGAACTGCGACTGGATGGTGCAGAGGAGGTGGAGGCACGGGAAGTGTCGCGACCACCACCAGAAGAGCATGCCCAGTGTGCCCGTATTGCATATACTAGACGTGCATCATTAGGGGGTGCAGGGAATTTCGGGGTAGAATACTTGGTGGCATCACAGTTTCAGCATGTCACAGTGCCAAAGGATGAGATAGAAGAGGAGGAACCACCAGAACCTTTCCCCTTTGCAGGGCGGCCTTGGCCACCACCTGACCTGCCACCTGACAAACCACGTTTCCCCTACCGACAACCTCGGCCACTCCCATGATTGTCCAGAGAGGAAGCACAGGTGGAGGACAAGGAGGCAGACAAGGACAAGGTGTGCAAGACAGATGAGGAGGCAGACGAAGAGAGGACTGCAATGGTAGCTTTGGAGATGACTACACAATGAGTATTTTTGTTATGTAAAGCGCTCCGCCAGTCGGTGAGGGGCTGTGCTGTAAACTCCTAGAGGAAATAATGCCCCGAGGAGCATAACCAGGAACCGGCTTGGTGGTAACACGCTCAAGCTCAAAGGCCTTCACCTTATTGAACATGTCAGACAACTTTAGGATGAATTCATTGACGATGGAAATGACTGCTAGAAGCTATCGAGGTGCTACGTTGCCCATAAGACGTAATGGTCTGAAATTGCAAGCCCATTAGGCATCAATAGTCTTATCAGCATGCATAGACACTGTGATGAATTGCATGGTGAGGACGCTTTGTACTGCACGTCTTCTCACTATGTTGCAGCGCTTAATGAAAGCGTACACACCAACCGGGTCAACAGGCATGCGACTTGCAATGTCACCATCATAGGACCCGATCTCATCAGTGAGATTGTTGGGTCCTCCACAGACAAGAGCACAAACAATACACGTTGATTCTAACTTGAAAGGGAAAGAAAGAAAGTTGGCTGGGCGCATGTAGGATGAAGTTAGGGTGCAAGTAGGGCACAAGTAGAGTGCAACTAGGGTCCAACTAGGGCGCAACTAGGCTGCAACACGTGTGTAGCTAGTGCCAAACTGAGGTCAAAATAGGGCGCAACTAGGGCGCAAGTAGGGTGCAAGTAGGGCACAACTAGGACACAACTAAGGTGCAACTAGGGCGCAAGTAGGACGCAACTAGGACGCAAGTAAGGCACAAGTAGGACGCAACTAGGGCAAAATTAGGATGCAACGAGGACGAAAGTAGGGCACAAGTAGGGCACAAATAGGGCACAACTAGGGTGCAACTAGGGCGCAAACAGGGTGTAAGTAGGGCACAAGTAGAGCAGAACAAAGGCGCAACTAGGGCGCAACTAGGGTGCAAGTAAAGCGATGGTACGACCCAACAAGGGTGCAACTAGTTCGCGACTAGGGCGCGACTAGGGCGCAACTAGGGTGCAACTAAGACGTAGCTAGTGCCCAACTAAGGTGCAACTAAGGCGCAACTATAGCACAACTAAGGCACAAGTAGGACGCAAGTAGGACGAAAGTAGGGTGCAAGTAGGGCGCAACTATGGTACAACTAGGGAAAAACTATGGTGCAACTAGGGCACAAGTAGGGCGCATCTACGGTGCAACAAGGGCGCAAGTAGGGTGCAAGTAGGGCACAAGTAGGGCACAAGTAGGGCGCAACTAGGGTACAACTAGGGTGCAACTAGGGCACAGCTACGGTGCAAGTAGGGTGCAAGTAGGGAACGACTTGGACAAAACTAGAGCGCAACTAGGGCACAACTAGGGCGAATCTAAGGCATAGCTAGTGCCCAACTGAGGCGCAACTACGGCGCAACTAGGGCGCACTTAGGACGCAAGAAGGGCGCAAGCAGGACGCAACTAGGGTGCAACTAGGGCAAAACTAGGGCGTAGCTAGTGCCCTAGTAAGGCGCAAAAAGGGTGCAACTAGGTCGTAACTAGGGCGCAACCAGGGTGCAACTAGTGCGCAAGTAGGGTGCAAGTAGGGCGCAAGTAGGGTGCAAGAACGGCGCAACAAGAGAGAACTAGGGCGTGACTAGGACACAAGTAAGGCGAAACTAGGGCGCAACTAGGGCGTAACTAGGGTACAGCTGTGGCACAAATAGGGTGCAAGTAGGGCGCAAATAGGACGCAACTAGGATGCAAGTAGGGCGCAAGTAGGGCGCAAGTAGGGCACAACTAGGGCAAAACTAGGGCGCAAATAGGGTGCGACTAGGGTGCTACTAGAGCGCAACTAGGCGCAACTAGGACATAGCTCGTACCCAAATCAGCCACAACTAGGGTGCAACTAGGGGCAAAGTAGGGCGCAACTAGGACGTAACTACGGCGCAACTAGGGCGCAAGTAGAGACGCAAGTAGGGTGCAACTCGGACGCAACTAGGGCGTAAATAAGGCGTAGCTAGTGGGTAACTGAGGTGCAACTAGGGCACAACTGGGGTGCAATTAGGGCGCAACTCGGATGCAACAAGGGCGCAACTAGGGCGCAAGTAGGACGCAAGTAGGTGCAACTAGGACGCAACTAGGTCTAAACTAGGGTGCAAGTAGGCCACAAGTACGGCGCAAGTAGGGCGCAAATAGGGTGCAACAAGGGCACAACTATAGTGCAAGTAGGTCGCAAGTAGGGCATAAGTGGGGTGCAAGTACGGCTCAACTAGGGTGCAACTGGGGCGAAACTAGGGTGCAAGGAGGGTGCAACTAGGGTGTAGCTAGTGTGCAACTAAGGCGCAACTAGGGCGCAACTAGGGTGCAACTTCGGTGTAACTAGGGCGCAAGTAGGTCGCAACTAGGGTGCAACTAGGATGCAACTAGGGAGTAGCTAGCTCCCAACTTAGCCACAACTAGGGCGCAACTAGGGCACAACTAGGACACAACTAAGGCGCGATTGAGGCACAACTAGGGTGCAAGTAGGGCGCAAGTAGGGCATAACTACGACACATCAAGGGTGCATTTAGGGCGTAGCTAGTGCCTCACTTAAGCGTAACTTCAAGAAGAATAGGGTACAACTAGGTCGCAAGTAGGGTGCAACTAGGACAAAGGTAGGGTGCAAGAAGAGTGCAAGTAGGGTGTAATTAGGGGACAAGTAAGGCAAAATTAGGGCACAACTAGTGCACAACTAGGGCACAACTACAACGCAAGTAGGGCGCAATAGGGTGTCACTAGGATGCAACTATGGAGGAAATAAGATGCAAGTAGGGTGCAACTAGGGCGCAAGTAGGGCCCAACTAGGGCGTAAGTAGCGTACAAGTAGGGTGCAACAGGGGCGCAACTAGGGCGTAAGTAGGGATCGACTAGGGCGCAAGTAGGGCGTAGCTAGTGCCTAACTTCGGTGCAACTAGGGGGCAACTAGGACACAACGAGGACGTAACTAGGGCGCAAATAGGGTGCAACGAGGGTGCAGGTAGGGCTCCAACAGGGCGCAAGTAGGGCGTAAACATGGTGCAAGTAGGGCGCAACTAGGGTGTAAGTAGGGAGTAACTAGGGTACAAGTAGGGTACATGTAATGAGGGTGCAAGTAGGGCACAAGTAGGGCACAAGTAGGGTGCAAGTAGGACACAATTAGGACGCAAGTAGGATGCAAGAAGGGTGGAATAAGGTTGAAATTAGGGCGCAAGTAGGGCGTAAGTAAGACTCAACAAGGGCGCAGCAAAGGGGCAAGTACGGTGCAAGTAGGGCACAAGTAGGGCGCAAATAGGACGCAAGTAGGGTGCAACCGGTCACAAGTAGGGCGTATCTAGTGCCCAACAAAGGTGCAAATAGGGCGCAAGTAGGGCGCAACGAGGGTGCAAGTAGGGTCACAACTAGGGTGCATGTAGGGCACAACTAGGGTGCAACTAGGACGCAACTAGGGTGTAGCTATTGTCCAAACATGGCATGACTAGGATGCAACTAGGGCGCAAGAGAGGCAGAACTAGGACGCAAGTAGGGCGCCACTAGAGAGCAAGTAGGGTCCAAATTGCGTGCAACTAGGGTGCAACTAGGGCGCAACTAGGGCATGTTTTGTGCCCAATCGATGCGGAACTGTGGCTCAACAAGGGCATAACTAGGGCGCAAATAGGGCGCAACTAGGGTGCAAGTAGGGCGCAAGTAGGGCATAAATAGGGCGCAAGTAGGGGATAACTAGCGTGCAACTAGGGCGCAACTAGGGCGCAATTAGGGAAAACATAGTGCGTAGGTAGGGCGCAACCAGGACCCAATTAGGGAGTAACTGCGGGACAAGTAGGGCACAAGTAGGGTGGAAGTAGGGTACAAGTAGGGCGCAGCTAGGGCACGACTAGGTTGTAACTATCGCGCAACTAGGGCGCATCTAGGACGAAACTAGGGTATAGCTAGTGCCCAGCTAAGGATAACTGGGGCGCAACTAGGGAACAACTAGGGCGCAAGTAGTGCGCAGGTAGTGTGCAAGTAGGGCACGACTAGGGTGCAACTAGGGTGCTACTAGGACGTAGCTAGTGCCAAACTGAGGCAAACTAGGATGAACTTAGGGCACAACTAAGGCGCAACTAGTGCGCAATTGAGGCGCAATGAGGACGCAAGAAGGGCGCAAGTAGGGCGCAGCCAGGGCGCATCTAGGGCACAACTAGGGCATAACTAATGTTCAACCTAGGCACAACTAGGGGACAACTAGGGAACAATCAGGGCACAACTAGGGTCCAAATGGGCTATTACTAGAGCACAAGTGGGGCGCAAGAAAAGCGCAAGTAGGGCGCAAGTGGGGCGCAACTTGGCCACAACTAGGGCGCAAGTAGGACGTAAATAGGACACAAGTAGGTTGCAATACAGGTGCAACAACGGCCCAACTGAGCCGCAACTGGGATGCAAGTAGGGTACAAGTAGGGCACAACTAAGGCACAGCTAGGGCTCAACTAGGGCGCAAGTACGGCGCAAGTGGTGCAGACCTGGATTGCACCTAGGATGCAACCAGGGATGAAGTAGGGCGCAAGAAGGGTGCAATAAGGGCGGAACTACGACGCGAATAGGGCGAAAGTAGGGCGTAGCTAGTGCTCAACACAGGCGCAACCAGGGCACAACTAGAGCGCAATTAGGGTGCAACTTGGGTGCAATTGGGGTGCAACTAGGGGATAAGTAGGGCATAAGTAGGGCACAATTAGGGCGCAAGTAGGGTGCAACTAGGGCACAACTTGGACACAAGTGAGGCGCAAGTGGGGCGCAAGGAGTGCACAACTAGGTTGCATGTAGGACATAGCTAGGGTGCAAGAAAGGCACAAGTAGGAAGCAAATAGGATTCAACTAGGGCGCAACTAGGGCGCTGCTAGGGCGCAAGTAGGGTGCAAGTAAGACAACTAGGGCGCAACTAAGGCGCAAATACGACGCATCTAGGATGCAACTAGGACGAAACTAGGGCGTAGCTACTGTCCACCTGAGGCGCAACTAGGTCGTAACTAGGGGGCAACTAGAGCGTAACGAGGGCGCAATTAGGATGCAAGTAGGGCACAAATAGGGCGCAAATAAGGCGCAACTAGGGCGCAACAAAGACGCAACGAGGGTGCAACTAGGACGTAGCTAGGGCATACCTAGGGCGTAACTAGTGGCGACCTGAGGCACAACTAGGGTGCAACTAGGGCGGCATTAGGACGCCACTAGGGCACAAGAAAGGCAAAAGCAGGGTGCGACTAAGGCGCAACTAGGGCGTAGCTAGTGCCCAACTAAGGCATAATTAGGGTGCAACTAGGGCACAAGTAGGGCGCAACTAGGGCATAACTATGGCGCATAAAGGACGCAACTAGGTTGGAACTAGGGCGCAATTAGGGTGCAACTAGGGCGTAACTAGGTCACAACTAGGGTGTAGCTAGTGCACAACTTAGGCATAACTAGAGGGCAAATAGGGTGCAACTAGGGCGCAACTACGACGTAAATAGGGTTCTAGTAGGGCACAAGTAGGGCGCAAGTAGGGCGCAAGTAGGGTGCAACTAGGACACAACCATGGTGCAAGTAGGGCGCAACTAGGGTGTAGCTAGTGTCCAACTGAAGCGCAACTATGGCACACCTAAGGTGTAGCTAGTGCCCAAGTGAGGCGCAACTAAGGCGCAACTAGGGTGCAAGTAGGGCGCAAGTAGGCGGCAATTATGGGGCAACTAGGGCACAACTAGGGCACAACTAGGATGTAGCTAGTGTCCGATTGAGGCACAACTATGGCGCAACTAGGAAGCAACTAGGTTGCAACTAGCGCGCAAGTAGGGTTGAAGCAGGGCGCAATCAGGGTGCAACAAGGGTGTAACTATGGCGCAACTAGTATGTAGCTAGTGCCCAACTTAGGCGCAACTAGGGCGTAATAGGGCGTAACTAGGGCGTAACTAGGGCCCAAGTAGGACGCAACTAGGACGCAAGTAGGGTGCAAGTAGGGCAAGTAGGGTGCAAGTAGGGCGCATCTAGGGTTCAACCAGGGCGCAACTAGGGGGTAGCTAGTGCCTAACTTAGGCGCAAGTAGGGGGCAACTAGGGTGAAACCAGGGTGCAACCAGGGTGCAACTAGAGATTAAGTAGGGTGCAACTTCGACGCAAGTAGGGCGCAAAGAGGGCACAAATAGGGTGGAGCTAGGGTGCAACTAGGGTGCGAGTAGGGCGCAACTAGGGCACAAGTAGGGTGCAATGAGGGCACAACTAGGGTGCAACTTGGGTGTAACAAGGGTGCATCTAGGGTGCAATTAGGGCGCCAGTAGGACGTAGCTAGGGCCTAAGGAGGGCGCGAGTAGGGTGCATGTAAGGTGCAACTAGGGTGCAACTATGGCACAAGTAGGGTTTAGCTAGTGCCCAACTCAGGCGCAACTAGGACACAACTAGGGCGCAAGTAGGGCGGAACTAGGACGCAATTAAGGCGTAACTAGGACGCAACAAGGGCGTAGCTAGTGCCTAACTTAGGCGCAACTAGGGAGCAACTAGGGCACAACTAGGGTGTAACTAGGGCGCAAGTAGGATACAACTAGGTTACAAAAAGGACGCATGTAGGGTAAATTTAGGGCACAAGTGGGAGGCAAGTAGGGCACAACTAGGGCGCAACTAAGGCGCAAGTTGGGCTCAAGTGGGGTGCAGGGAGGGAGCAAAAAGAGCGCAACTAGGACGCTATTGAGGTACAAGTAGGATGCAGCTAGGACACAACTAGGGTTGAGTCAGGACGCAAGTAGGGCGTAAGTAGGGCGTAAGCAAGTCGCAACTAGGGTGCAACTAGGGTGGAACTAGGGCACAACTAGGGCGCAAGTAGGGCGCAAGCGGTGCACAAGTAGGACGCAACTAGGGCGCAACTAGGGTGTAACTAGGGCGCAATAAGGGCACAAATATGGCGCAAGTAGTGTGCAAGTAGGGCGTAACTAGGATGCAACTATGGCGTAACTAGGGTGGAAGTAGGGTACAAGTCGGGAGCAACTGGGGTGTAAGTAAGGAACAACTAGGGGGCAAGTAAGGTACAAGCAAAGCGCAAGTAATGCGGGACAAGGGTACAACTAGGGCGCAACTAGGGCGCAAACGTGGCACAACTGGACGCAACAAGTGCATACCTAGTGCCCAAGTGAGGTGCAACTAGGGGGCAACTAGGACGCATGCAGAAGTAGGGCACATCTAGGTCGCAACTTGGACGCCACTATGATGTAGCTAGTGTCCAACTGAGGCACATCTATTGCGTTACTAGGGCGGCAACTCGGGCGCAACTAGGGCGCAACTAGGGAACTATTATGGCCCAACTAGGGCGCAAGAATGGCACAAGTAGGGCGCAAGTATGGCACGACTAGGGCGCAACTCCGGTGCAACTAGAGGGTTGCTAGTGTCCAACTTAGGCGCAACTAGGGAGCAACTAGGGTGCAACTAAGGTGTAACTAGGGTCCAAGTAGAGTGTAAATAGGGTGCAATTGGGGCGCAAGAAGGGTGCAAGTAGGACACAAGTAGGGCGCAAAAAGGTGCAACTAAAGCAGATGTAAGGTGCAACTATGGTACAAGCAGGGTGCACTAAAGGTGCAACTAGGGCCAAACTGAGGCGCAATAAGGGCGCAAGTAGGGCACAAGTAGGGTGCAAGTAGGGAGCAACTAGGTCACAACTAGGACGCAAGTAGTTTGCAAGTGGGGTGGATCTGGGGCAGAACTAGGACCCAAGAAGAGAGCAAGCAGGACTCAAGTAGGGCGCAACTTGGGCGCAACTAGGACGCATATGGGGTGCAACTAAGGTATAGCTAGTTCTCAACTACTGCACAACTAGGGTGAAATGAGGGCGCAACGAGGAAAGAAGTAGGACACAACTAAGGTGCAAGTAGGGCATAAGTTGGACATAAGGAGGGCGCATATAGAGCGCAACTGGATTGTAACTAGGACACAACTAGGGAAAAAGTAGTGCGCAAGTAGGGCGCAAGTAGTGCTTAAGTAGGACGTAACCATGGCGCAACTAAGGCGCAAGTGGGGTGCAAATAGGGAGTAAGTAGGATGCAACTACGGTGTAACTAGGGTGTATCTAGGGCGCAAGTAGGGCGCAAGTTGGGCACAACTAGGGCGTAAGTAGGGTAGGACTAGGGCACAACTAGGGTGCAACTAGGGTGCAAGTAGGGCACAAGTAGGGAGCAACTAGGGCGCAACTAGGGCGTCATTAGAGTGCAACTAGTACACAACTAGGGAACACAAAGGGTGCAAGTAGGGCGTAGTTTAAGCCCAACTGAGAAATAATCAGGGCGCAACTAGGGTTCAAGTAGGGTGCCACCAGGGCGCGAGTTGGGCGCAAGTAGGGCACAAGTAGGACACAACTAGGGCACAACTTGGGCACAACTAGGGCTCAACTAGTCCGCAACTAGGGTGGAAGGAGGGAACAACTAGGGTGCAAGTAGGACACAAGTAGGGCACAACTAGGGCACAACTAGGACCCAACCAAGGTGAAACTAGGGCTCAACAAGGGCGCACCTAGCGTGCAACTAGGGAGCTAGAAGGGTGGAACTAGGGCATAACAAGGGCGCAACTAGGGCGTAGCTAGTGCCCAACTGAGGCGTAACTTGGGCTCAAGTAAGGCGCAACCAGGGAAAAACTAGGATGCAAGTCGGGTGCAACTAGGATACAAGTAGGGCATAAGTAAGGCACAAGTAAAGCGCAAGTAGGATGCAACAAGGGGGCAACTAGGGTGCAACTAGGCCTTAAGTACGGCACGAGTAGGGTGCAAGTAGTGCGCAACTAGGACGCAACTAGGGCGCAACTAGGGCGCAAGTAGGGTGTAACAAGGAAGCAACTAGGTCTAAACTAGGGGGCAACTAGGGCGCAAGAAGATCCCTAGTAGGGGGCAAGTAGGGTGCAACTTTGGCTCAACTAGGGTGCAACTAGGGGGCAACTAAGGTGCAACTATTGCGTAGCTAGTAGGCAACTTAGGCGTAACTATAACGCAACTATGGCGCCACTAGGGCCCACCGAGGGCGCAACTAGGGCGCAACTAGGAGGCAATTAGGGCACAACTAGGGCGCAACAAGGACGCAACTAGGGCGGAAGTAGGGCGCAAGTAGGGGACAAGGAGGGTTCAACTAGTGCGCAACTAGGGTGCAAGTAGGGTGTACCTGTACCCAACTTAGGCGCAACTAGGGGGCAACTAGGGCGCAACTAGGGTGCAACTAGGAATCAAGTAGGGTGCAACTAAGGTGCAATAAAGGCGCAACCAGGGCGCAAGCAGGGTACAAGTAGGGTGCAAAAAGAGCGTAACTAGGGTGCAACTAGGACGCAAGTAGGGCGTAAGTAGGGTGCAAGTAGGGCGCAAGTAGGGCGTAAGAAGGGCGCAACTAGGGCGTAAGAATGGTACAAGTACGGCACAACTAGGGCCCAAGTAGGCTAAAACTGAGGCACAACTATGGCACAACTAGGGCGTGACTAGGGTGTAGCTAGTGTCCAACTGAGGTACAACTGGGGCGCAACTAGGGTCCATGTAGCGCGGAACCAGTGCGCAAGTAGGACGCAACTAGGGTGCAAGTAGGGTGCAAGTAGGGTGCAATTAGGGCAGAAGTCGGGCACAAGTAGGACACAAGTAGGGCACAACTAAGGCGCAACTAGGGCGCAAGTTGGACGTAAGTAGGCGGAAAATAGGGCGTAACTAGGGTGCAACTAGAGCGCAAGTAGGGCTGGAGCAGGGCGCAACTAGGGTGCAAATAGGGTGCAACTACGGCGAACCTAGGGTGCAACTAGGATGGAATTATGGCCAAAGTAGGGGGCAACTAGGGCGGACTAGGGCGTAACTAGGTCACAACTAGGGTACAACTAGGGCGAAAGTAGGGTGCAAAGTAGGACACAACACGGGCGCAACTAAGGCACAACTGGGGAGCAAGAAGGGTGCAAGTAGGATGCAAATAGAGCGCAACTAGGACACAACTAGGGAACAACAAAGAAGCTATTAGGGTGCTCCTAGGCTACTACTAGGGCGCAAGTAGGGCACAACTAGGGCAGACCTAAGGCACACTAGGCAGACCTAGGGCGCAACTAGGGCGCAACTAGAGGACAACTACAGTGCAACTAGGGCGCAACAAGGGTGCAGCCAGGGTGCATCTTGGGTACAACTAGGGCACAACTAGTGCACAACAAGGACGCAACTAGGGTGTAGCTTGGGCGCAACTAGGATGCAACTTGGGCGCAACTAGGGCACAACTAAGGCACAAGTAGTGCTCAACTACGACACAAGTTGAGAGCAATTACGGTGTAACGAGGGTGCAACTAGGGTACACCTAGGGCACAACTAGTTCCTAGCTAGAATCCAACTGAGGCGCAACTAGGACGCAACTAGGGCGCAACTAGAGCACAATTAGGGCGCAAGTAGGGTACAAATTTGGCACAACAAGGATACAACTAGGGCGCAACTAGGGCATAGCTACTACCCAACGGAGGTGTAACTAGGAAAGAACATGGACAAAACGAGTGTCAAATTAGGGCGCAAGTATGGCGTAGCTGGTGCATGACTAGGGCTCAACTAGGCTCAAGTAGTGCGCAAGTACGGCGCAACTAGGACAAAACTAGGGCCAAACTAGGACGCAACTAGGGCGCAAGTAGGGTGCAAGTGAGGCGCAACTATGGCGGAGTTAGGGCGCAAATAGGACGTAACTAAGATAGAACAAGGGCGCAACTATGGTGTAACTATGACGTAGCTAGTGTCCAACTGAGGCAGAACTAGGCTGCAAGTAGGGTGCAACGAGGGCGAAAGTAGAGTACAAGTAGGGTGCAACTAGGGCGCGACTATGGTGTAACTAGGGCGCAACTAGGGTGCAAGTAGGACGCAACTAGTGCATACTAGGGTATAACTAGGGTGCAATTAGGGTGCAACTAGGGCGCAACAAGGATGTTGTTAGTGCCCAACTGAGGCACAACGAAGGCACAACTAGGGCGCAACTAGAGCGCAAGTAGGATGCAACTAGGGTACATCTAGGGCGCAAGTAAGGCGCAAGTGGGTATGACTAGGACACAACTAGGGCGCAACTGAGCTGCAAGTAGGACGCAACAAGTCGCAAGTTATGCGAAACAAGGGCACAACTAGGATGCAACTAGGGTGCAACTAGAGCACAACCAGGTCGTAGCTAGTGTCCAACTAAGGCGCAACTAAGACGCGACTACGACACAAGTAAGATGCAAGTAGGGCGTAACTGAGATACAACTAGGGAGCAACTAGGACGCAACTAGGGCACAGCTAGTGCCCAACTGAGGTGCAAGTAGGGTGCAACTAGAACGCAAGTAGGGCACAACTAGGACGTAACTAGGGAGAAACTAGTTTGTAACGAGGGCAAAGTAAGAAAGTAGCTAGTGTCTAACTTAGGCGCAACCTAGTCAAAACTAGGGCACAACTAGGACTCAACTAGGGAGAAAGTAGGGGGCAGCTAGGGTGCAAGTAGGGTTCAAGTTTGTCGTAACTATGACACAAGTAAGGCAAAAGTAGGACATAACTAAGATACAACTAGGACCCAACTAGGGCGCAAATAGGGCAAAGCTAGTGTGCAACTAAGGTGCAAGTAAGACACAAGTAGGTCACAACTAGGGCACAAGTAGGGCGCAAGTAGGGCACAAGTAAGGCACAGCTAGGGCGCAACTAGGTTGCAAGTAGGGCTTAAATAGGATGCAAATAGGGCACAACTAGGGTGCAACTAGGGTGCAATAAGGACGCATGTAGGACACAACTAGAGCTCAACTAATGCGCAACTGGGACACAACTAGGACACAGGTACGGCGCAACTAGGGCACAAGTAGGGCGCAAGAAGGGCATGACTAGGGCGCAACTAGAGCGCAACTAGGGCGCATCCAGCTTTCAGCTGGACCGCAACTAGGGCGCAACTATGGCGCAACTATGGTATAACTAGGGCGATAGTTGGGCCCAACCAAGGTGCAACTAGGGTGTAACTAGGGTGCAACTAAGGCACAAGTAAGTTGCAGTTAGAGTGCAACTAGGGCGCAATTAGGGTGCAACTAGGACGCAAGAAGGATGCAAGTAGGGCGCAAGTAGGGAGCAACAGGAACGCAACTAGGACGCCAGCGGGGCGCAAGTAGGTTACGAGAAGTGCGCAACTAGGGCTCAACTAGGGCTCAACTAGGGCGTAGCAGGTGTCCAACTTGGGCGCAACTACGGTGCAACTAGGGCACAACTAGGACGCAAGCAGGGAACAACTAGAGCGCAACTAGGGCGCAAGTAGGGCGCAACTATGGCGCAACTAGGGCGCAACTAGGGCCAGGTAGGGTGCAACTAGGGCACAACTAGGGCGTTACTAGGGCATAGCTAGTGTCCAAGTGAGGTGCAACTAGGTTGCAACTAGGCCGTTGTAAAGCCGTAAGTGGCGTGTAAGTAGGACGAAAGTAGGGTACAAGTAGGGCTCAACTAGGGTCAGTTAGGGCACAAGTAGGGTGCAAGAAGGACAAAACTAGGACATAACTAGGGTGCAACTAGGATGCTTGTAGGGCGTAACTGGGGCAAAGCTAAGGCGCAACTAGAGCAAATATATGATGCAAGTAGGGCGCACAAATGGCGCAAGTAGGGCGTAACTAGGCCGCAACTAGGGAGCAACTAGGGTGCAAGAAATGCACAAGTAGGGCGCAACTATGGTGCAACTAGGGTGCAACTAAAGCGCAAGTAGGGCGCAAGTAGGGCACGACTACGGTGCAACTAGGGCCCAAGTAGGGTGCAACTAGGGTACAAGTATGGCGCAACAAGGGCGCAACAAGGGTGCAACTAGAGCTCAACTAGGACCTAGCTAGTGCCCAACTCAGGCGCAACTAGGGTGCAAGTCGGGCGCAAGTAGGGTGCACATAGGACGCAACTAGAGTGCAATTAGGGTACAACTAGGGCGCAACTAGGGCACAAGTAGGGCACAACCAGGGCGCACCTAGAGCGCAACTAGGGCGCAACAAGGGAGCAAGTAGTGCAAGCAGGGCACAAGTAGGGCGCAAGTAGGTCGCAACTAGGGGACAACAAGGCCGAAAGCAGGGTGCAAGAAGGGGGCAAGTAGGGTGTAACCAGGGCACAACTAGGACGCAAACAAGGCGCAAGTATGACGCAAGTATGGCGCAACTTGTGTACAACAAAGGCGCAACTAGGGTGCAACTAGGACATAACTAGTACGCAAATAGGACGTAGCAAGTACCCTATTGAGGCGCAAATAGGGCGAAACTAGGGCGTAACTAGGGCGCAACTATGGCGCAACTAGGGCGTAAGTAGGGTTCAAGTAGGGCACAAGTAGGGCGCAACTAAGGCGTTACCAGGACCCAACCAGGGCATAGCTAGTGCCAAAGTGAGGCGCAACTAGGGCGCAACTAGGATGCTACTAGGACAACAACGGCGCAAGTAGGGCACAAGTAGCATGCAAGTAGAACGCAAGTAGAACACAATTAGGGCGCAACCAGGGCGTAACTAGGACACAAGTACGAAGAAAGTTCGGTGCAAGTAGGGCGCAACTAGGGCAGAACTAGGAGACAACTAGGGCACAAGGGCGCAACTAGAGAGAAACTAGGGTACATCTAGGACGCAACTAAAACGCAACTAGGCTGCATTTAGGGCCTAGCTAGTACCCAATCAAGGTGCAACTAGGGTGCAACTAGGGGGCAAGTCGGGCGCAACAAGGGCACAAGTAGGACGCAACTAGGGCGTAAGTCGAGCGCAACTAGGACACATACGGCCCAACTAGGGCGTAAGTAAGGCGCAATTAGGGCACATAGGGTGCAACTAGGACGCAAGTAGGGCGCAACCAGGGCGCAACTAGGGCACAACCAGGGCACATAGGGCGCAACTAGGGCGCAACTTGGGTGGAAGTAGGACGCATGTAGGACGCAACTAGGGTGCAACTAGGGCATAAATAGGGCACATGTAGGGCGTAAGGAGGATGCAACTAGGGTGCAACTAGGGCGTAACTAGCACAAAACTAGGGGGCATGTAGGGCACAAGGAGGATGCAAGTAGGGCGCAAGTAGGGTACAACAAGGACACAACTAGGATGCAACTAGGGTGTAAGCAGGGCACAAATAGGGCACAAGCAGGGCGTTACCAGGGCGCAAGTAGGACGTAACTAGTGTGCAAGTAGGAGGCAAATAGAGAGTAACTGGGGTGCAACCAGGGCGTAACGAGGACGCAACTAGGGTGCAAGTAGGGCACAAGAAGGGTTCAAGAAGGGTGCAAGTAGAGGGCAAGTAGGGCACAACAAAGGCGCAACTAGGGCGTAACTAGGGCATAGCGAGTGTCCAACTGAGGCGTAAGTAGGGTACAACTACGGCGTAACTAGGGCACAACCAGGGCACAAGTAGGGTGCAACTAGGGCGCAAGTAGGGAGAAAGTAGGGCACAAGCAGGACGCAAGTAGAATGCAACTAGGGCGCAACTAGGGCACAAGTACGGCGCAAGTAGGGCGCAAGTAGGACACAAGTAAATCGCACCTGGATGTAACTAGGATGCAAGTAGAGAGCAAGTACGGTACAACTAGGGTGCAAGTAGGGCACAACTAGGGCACATGTAGGGCGCAACTAGGGGCATAAGTAGGACACAACTAGGGTTCAACTAGGGTGCAACTAGGGCACAACTAGGGTGCAACTAAGGCGCAACTAGGACGCAACAAGGGCGTAACTAGTGAGCAATTATGACGCAATAAGGGTGCAAGTAGGGTACAAGCAGGGCATGATTAGGGTGCAACTAGGGTAAAACCAAGGCGTAACTAGTGGCCAACTGAAGTGCAACTAGAGCGCAACTAGGACGCAACTAGGGCGCAACTAGGGCGCAACAAGGATGCAACTAGGTTGCAAGTAGGGGACAAGTAGGGCGCATGAAGGGTACAACCAGAGGGCAACTACGACATATGGAGGGTGCAACTAAGGCGTAGCTGGCGTCCAATTGAGGCGCAACTAGGGCGCAACTAGGGTGCAAGTAGGGTGTTACCAGGGTGCAAGAAGAGTGAAAATAGGATACAACTGGGGCACAACTAGGGCACAACATGGGTGCAAGTAGGGCACAAATAGGGCACAACTAGGATGCAACTAGGGCACAACAAGGGCGCAAGTAGGACGCAAGTAGGATGCAATTAGGGCACAACTTGTGCGCATCTGGGGCGCAACTAGGGCTCAACTAGGGCGTAGCTAGTTCCCAATGGAGGTTCGACTAGGGCGCAGCTAGGGCATAACTAGGAAGTAACTAGGGCGCAAGTAGGGGGCAAGTACGAGGCTTTTACGGAGCAGGTAGAGCGCAACTAGGGCGCAGCTAGTGCCTAATTCAAATGAAACTAGGGCCCATCTAGGGCACAACTAGGGTACAACGAGGGCACAAGCAAGGAACAACCAGGACACATGTAGGGAACAGGTAGGGCACAAGTAGAGCGCAAGTAGGGCGTAACCAGGGCGCAACGAGGATGCAACTAGGGCGCAAGCAGGGCGCACCTAGGGTACAAATAGGGCGCATGTAGGGCGGAAGTGGGGCGCAACTAGGGGGCAAGTAGGGCACAAGTAGGGCGCAACTAGAGCGTAACTAGAATGCAACTAGGGTGTAAGTAAGATGCAACAAGGGCGCAATAAGGGCTCAACTAGGTTGCAACTAGGGTGCAATTAGGGTGCAACTAGGACGCAACCAGTGTGTAGCTAGTGCCTAACGGAGGCGCAACTAAGACGTAATTAGGGCGCAACAAGGGCGCAACTAGGAAACAAGCAGCGCATAGTGAGGGTGCAAATAGGGCACATTTAGGCCACAAAAAGGACGCAACTAGGGCGTAGCTAATACCGAACGAAGGTCAAGCTAGGGTGCAGCTAGGGCGCAACCCGGGCGCAACTAGGGCGCAACTAGGGCACAACTAGGATGCAATTAGGGTGCAAACAAGGGGAAACTAGTCACAAACTAGGGCGCAACGAGGGTGTAACTTCCGCCCACCTGAGGCTCAACTAGGGCACAACTATGGCGCGACTAGGGTGCAACTAGGGTAGAGGTAGGGTCCACCTAGGATGAAAGTAGGGTGCAGGTATGGCGCAAGTAGGCTGCAAGTAGGGAGCAACTAGGGCGCAACTAGGACACAAGTAGGGCGCAACTAAGGCACAAGTAGGGCGCTACTAGAGTGCAACTAGCGCGCAACTAGGGTGTAACTAGGGCTTAAGGAGGGCTGAAGCAGTGCGCAACTTGGGCACAACTAGGGCGCAACTAGGGCATCACTAGGGTGCAAGGAAGGCGCAACAAGAGCGTAGCTAGTGTCCTATTCAGGTGCAACTAGGGCGCAACAAGGGTGTAACTAGGGCGCAACGAGGATGAAGCTCATGTCCAACTTAGACGCAACGAGGGTGGAACTAGGACGCAAGTCGGACGCAACAAGGGAGCAAATAGGGCGCAACTAGGGCACAAGTAGGGCGCAAGTAGAACCACTAGGACACAACTAGGGGACAACTATAGTGCAACTAGGGCTAACATCGTGTCCAACAGAGGCACAACTAGGGTGCAAGTAGGGTGCAAGTAGGGCGCAAATAGGGTGCAACCAGGGTACAACTAGGGCGCCAATACGTCGCAAGTACACTGTAAGTACAGTGAAACTAGGGTGCAACTAGGGCACTAGGGTGCAAGAACGGCGTAACTAGGGTGCAACTAGGGCGCAACTAGGGCACAAGTAGGGAGGAAGTAGGGCGTAACTAGGACGCAACTAGGGTGCAACTAGGGCACAACTAGGGTGCAACTGAGGTGTAGCTTGTGCCTAGCTGAGGCGCAACTAGGGAGCTACTAGGGGGACAAGTGAGGCGCAAGTAGGGCACAAGTACGGCGTAACTAGGGCAAAACTAGGGCGCAACTAGGACGTAGCTGGTGCCCAAATGAATTACATGTTGGATGCAATCATGGTGCAACTAAGGCGTAACTAGGGCACAACTAGGGCGTAACTAGGGCACAACTAGAGGACAACTAGGGCACAAATAGGGTGGAAGTGGGGTGCAACTAGTACACAAGTAGAGCGTTAGGAAGCTGCAACTAGGGCGCAAGTACGATGCACCTAGGGTGCAACTAGGGCGCAACTACGGCACAAGTAGGACGCAACTAGGGCATGACTAGGGCGCAACTAGGGCGCAAGTAGGGCACAATTAGGGTGCAAGTAAGACACAACTAGGGCACAAAGAAGTCGCAACAAGAGTGCAAGTAGGGCGCAAGTAGGGTGCAAAAAGGAGACAACTAGGGCGCAACTAGCGTGCAACAAGGGCAAAAGCAGGGCCCAACTAGGGCACAACTAAGGCCCAATCAGGGTGCAACTAGGACGTAGCTTGTGCTCATCCAAGGCGCAACTAGGGTGCTACTAGGGCGCAACTAGAATGCAACTAGGGTGCAACCAGGGCGCAAGAAGGATGCAAGTAGGGCGCAAGTAGGGCACAACTAGGATGCATACATGGTGTAACGATGGTGTAGCTAAAGCCCAACTGAACTGTAACTAGGGTGCAACTAGGGCATAACTAGGGCGCAACTAAGGCGTGACTAAGGGGCAAGCAGGGTGCCAGTAGGGCGCAAGCATGGCACAACTAGGGCGGAACTAGGGTGCAACTAAGGCGTAGCTAGTACTCATTTTATGCGCAATTAGGGCGCAAGTAGGGTGCAACTAAGGAACAACTAGGTTCCAAGTAGGGCGTAACTAAAGGGCAAGTAGGCAGAAGTAGGGCACACATAGGGCTCAAATAGGGAACAACTAGGGTGCAACTAGGAAGTAACTATGACGCAAAGAGGGTACAAGTAGGACACAAGTAGGGCGCAACTAGGGCGCAAGTAGGGCGAGACTAGGGTGCAACTAGTGTGTAACTTGGGCATAACTTGGGTGCAACTAGGGTGCAAGTATGGCACAAGTAGGGTGTAACCAGGGCAAAACTTGGGCGCAATTACGGTACAAGGACACAAGTAGCGTGCAACTTGGACGCAACAAGGGCGCACATAGGGGACAAGTAGGGCACAACAAGGGCGCAACTAGGACGAAACTAGGGCTCAACGAGGGCAGTACTAGGACACAACTAGGACACAACTAGGGTGCAACTCAGGCATAGCTAGTGTCCAAATGAGACGCAACTAGGGTGCAACCAAGGCGCAACGAGGGCGCAACTAGGGTGTAGCTAGTGCCCAACTCAGGAGCAACCAGGATGCAACTAGGATGTAACTAAGGCGCATCTAGGCCACATGTAGCACACAACCAGGGCACAACTAGGGTGCAAGAAGAATGCAACAAGGGTGCAACTAGGGCATAGCTAGGGCATAGCTTGTGCCCAACTAAGGAGGAACTAGGGCGCAAGTAGGGTGTAACTAGGAAGCAACTAGGAAGCAAGCAGTGCCCACGTAGGGAGCAAGGAGGGCACAACTAGGGCGCAAGCAGGGTACAAGTAGGGGACAACTAGGGCGCAATGAGGCTACAACTAGGGCATAACTAGTGCCCAACAGAGGCGCAACTAGGAGGCAAGGAGGGCATGACAAGGGCGCAAGTAGGGCACAACTAGGGCACAATAAGCACGCGACAAGGGCGCAACTAGGGTCCAAGATGGGTGCAAGTAGGGCACAACTAGGTTGCAACTAGGGTGCAACTAGGGCATAACTAGGGTCCAATTAGGACGCAACTAGGATGCAACTAGGGCGCAAGTGGGGCGCAACTATGGCGTAGCGAGGGCACAACTAGAACGAAACTAGGGCGCAAGTAGGGCGCAAGTAGGGCACAACTAGCGTGTAGGTATAGCGTATTAGGCCGCAACTAGAGTGCAAGTAGGACGCAAGTAGGGCGTAACTACGGCACAACTAGGGCGCAAGTAAGACGAAAGTATGGCGCAAGTAGGATGCAACTTGTGTGCAACAAAGGGCGCAAGTAGAGCGCATGCAGGGTGCAAGGAGGGCACAACAATGGCACATTTAGGTAGCAGTTAGGGTGCAAGTTGGGCGCAAGTAACCCGCAAGTAGGGCATAATGGGGGCTCATATAGGGCACAAGTAGGGCGGAACTAGATCGCAACTAGGCCACAACTAGGGCGCAACTGGGACCTAGCTAGTGCCCAACTGAGGCGCAACTAAGACGCAACTAGGGCGAAACTAAGGAGAAACTAGGACGCAAGTAGTGCACTACTAGGGCGCAAGATGGGCGCAACAAGGGTGCAACGAGGGCGCAACTAGGGCACAACTAGTGCGTACCTCGTGTCCAACTCAGGAGCAACTAGGGCGCAACTAGGGCGCAACTAAGGCCCAACTTGGTCGCTAGGATGCAAGATGTGTGCAACTAGGGCACAACTAGGGTGCAAATAAGGCACAAGTTCGGGAAAAATGGGACGCAACGAAGGTGCTACTAGGGCGTAGCTATAACCCAACCTGAGGCACAAGTAGGGCGTAACTAGGACACAACAATGGCGCAACAAGGGCGCAACTAGGACGCAAGTAGGGTGCAAGTAGGGTGCACCTAGGGCGCAAGTAGGGCAAAACTAGGGCGCAAGTAGGGCGCAAAGAGGGCAAAATCATGAAGCATCTATGATGCAACTAGGGCGCAACCAGGGTGAAACTAGGCCGTGAGTATGGCGCAAGTAGGGTGCAAGTAGGGCGCAACTAGAACACAACTAGGGCCCAAGTAGGACGCAAGTAGGGCGCAACTAGGGTGCAACTAGAGCGCAAGCAGGACGCAAGTGTGGCACATAAACGGAGCAATAAGGGCAAAACTTGGCTGCAACTATATGCATGTCTAGCGCAAGCAGGGCACAACTACGGTTCAACTAGAGTACAACTAGCACACAACTAGGGCAAAACTAGGGTACAACTAGGGTGAAACTAAGGAGTACCTAGTGCCCAACAAAGGCACAACTAGGGCACAACTAGGGAGCCACTAGGGTTCAAATAGGGCGCAAGTAGGGTGCAAGTAAGGCGCAAGTAAGGCGAACTAAGGCGCAATTAGAGCGCAACTAGGCCCTAGCTAGTGTCCAACTGAGGCACAATTATGGCACAACTAGGGCGCAACTGGGACGCAACTAGGGCGCAAGTAGAGTGCAACGAGGGCGCAAGCACGGCACAAGTAGGACGCAAGTAGGGTACAACTAGGGCACAAGTAGGGTGCAACTAGGGCACAAGTAGGGTAGTAAAAGGGCTCAACTAGGGCAAAACCTGGCCGCAACTATATGCAAGTAGAGCACAAGGCGCAACCTGGACGCAACTAGAGCACAACTAGGGTGAAACTAGGGTGGAACTACGAGGTAGCTTATGTCCAACTGAGGCGCAACTAGGACACAACTAGGAAGCAAATAGGGGGCAAATAGGGTGCAAGAAGGGTGAAATTAGGACACAACTAGGGCGCAACTAGAGCTCAACGAGGGCGCAAGTGGGGCGCAACTAGGGCGCAAATTGAGTACAACTAGGGGGCAAGTAGGACACAAGTAGGGTGCAATTAGGCTGTAACTAGGTCGCAACTAGGGCTCAACTAGGACGTAGCTAGTGTCAAACTGAGCCGCAACTAGGGCGCAACTAGGGCGTAACTAGGGCACAAGTAGGACGCAACTAGGGCACACATAGGGTGCAAGCATGGCGCAAATGGGGTGCAAGTAGAGCGCATCTAGGGTGTAACTAGGGTGTAACAAGGGCACAAGTTGGGCTCAAGAAAGGTGCAACTATGGTGCAACTAGGGCGCAAATAGGGTCCAAATAGGGCGCAACAAGGGCACAACTAGGGCACAAATAGGGTGCAAGTAGGGTGTAAGTAGGGCGCAACAAGGGCGCAAGTAGGGCATAACTAGGGTGCCATTAGGGTGCAAGTAAGGCACACAAAGTACGCAACTTCAGCGCAACTAGGGCGCAACAAGGGCGTAAATGGGGTGCAAGTAGGACGCAAGTAGGGTGGAACGAAGGCACAACAAGGACTCAACTAGGGTGCAACTAGGGTGCAACTAGGGCGCAAGTAAGCCATAACTAGGGTACAACTAGGGTGAAAATAGGACACAACTAGGGCCCAAGTAGGGCGGAAGAAGGGCACAATAAGGGCGCAACTAGGACGTAACTAGGGAGAAAAAAGGGCACAATCAGGGTACACGTAGGGCACAACTAGGACCAAACAAGGATGCAACTAGGGTGCAACTAGAACGCAAGTAGGGTGGAAGTAGGGTGCAGGTAGGGCGCAAGTAGGGCATAAGTAGGACACAAAGAGGGTGCAAGTAAGGCGCAAGTGGGACGGGTCTAGAAGGCAACTAGGGGGCAACTAGGTAGAAAGAAGGGCACAAGTGAGGGGCAACTAGGGCGCAACTAGAGCGTAACTAGGTCGCAAGTAGGACGCAAGTAGGCCGCAATTAAGGTGCAACTAGGATGTAACAAGGGCATAACTAGTGTCCAACTGAGCAACTAGGACGCAACAAGGGCGCACCTAGGGTGCAAGTAGGGCACAACAAGCGCGCAACTAAGTCGCAAGCATGGCGCAAATAGGGCTCAAGAAGGCCACAGCTTGGACGCAACTAGGGTGCAACTAAGGCAAAGCAAGTGCCAAACTGAGGCACAATTAGGGCGCAACTAGGGCGCAACTAGGACGCAACTAGGGTGCAACTAGGGCGCAACAACGGTGCACATAGGACATAAGTAGGGTGCAAGTAGGGCCCAAGAAGGATGCATCTAAGGTGCGACTAGGGTGCAACTAGGGCACAATTAGGGCACAAGTAGGGAACAAGCAGGGCACAACTAGGGTGCAAGTAAGGTCCAACTATGGAAAAACTAGGGGGCAACCAGGGCGCAACGAGGGCAAAACTAGGGTGCATGTAGAACGCAAGTAGGGAGCAACTAGGGCACAACTAGGGTACAACTAGGGCGCAAGAAGGGCGCAAATAGGATGCAACTAGGGCCCAACTAGAATGCAACTTGGATTTAAGCAGGACGCAGGTACAGCACAAGTTGTGTGCAGCTAGGTGGAAACTAGGATGCAGCTATGGCGTAAGTAGGGTGCAAGTAGGAGACAACTAGGGGGCAAATAGGACGAAAGTAGGTTCCAAGCAGGGCGCGACTAGGCCACAACTACGCCGCAATAAGGACACTGCTAGGGCTCAACTAGGGCGCAACTAGGGCACAACTACGGTGTAGCTAGTGCCCAACTGCGTTCTGGGTCGCTACGTCCTGACCCTGACTGATGACTTCACCCGGATGCGGTGAGTCTACAGCCTGCGCCAGAAGAGTGACGCCGCTCTCGCGGTTCGTCTCTGGCTAGTGATGGTTGAGCGGCAGTCTCGCCACACTCTGCACACCTTCTGCTCGGATCGCGGCGGCGAGTTCCTTGGTGAAATGGACAGCTTCTTCGCCGAGTACGTGATTTTTCACGAGGTCTCCGCTCCTGCTACTCCTCAATAGAACATTGTCTCTGAGCACTAGAACCAAACCATGGAGGATGCGGTTCGTGCTATGCGGTCTGAGTGCACTCTTTCGAAGTCCTTCGTTTTTGAAGGCTTTGCCCACATGACTTGGGTCTAGAACCGCCTCCCGCACGGTCCCCTTCCGGACCACGTCACACCGTATGAGCTCTAGTCCGGCCACCGTGCTGACTTACTCCTCGCTCGCGTCTGGAGATCCTTGGCTTCTGTGTGGTACACTGAGGACCACCAGGGGCCCAAGGTCTCACCGCAGGGTCACTTGTGGGCCTTCGTCGCTATCTCCCCGCGGTCGAAGGCATGGCGATTTTGGGACCCTACTCGTCGTCGCATTGTTGAGTCCCGCGACGTGCTCTTCTTTGAGTCCCTTACCTACCGTGATCTGACTTCGATCACGTCGCTGTCCGTCACGCATGTCCCCACGTGTGAGGTTTCTCCACGGATGGGGGAGTCTACGCCTGCGAGCACCGATCGCCAGGCTGATGGGTTCGTACGAGCTCCCTCCACCTCTCCGGCACTTGATGACCCAGCGATCATCGCTATCGGTCCAGAGATCTCTCTAGCACCGCTGGCTCCTACACCTTCCCCTTCACGCCCCACAGGTACCCAAGATCCTCTACCTGTGCATACTCCTGCCACCGTACCTATGTTCGCCAGCACCCTTGCCTCTGTGCGTGGATCTGCCTCACCTGCTCCTACTGTCACACCGAGCCTTGTGTCTCCCACATCCGCATCTCCTCGCACGGCATCACCAGCTCCCTTGCCTCAGCCCTCCCCAGCTGCGATTGTGCCCGTTCCTGAGCCAGAGGTGCGCCCCTCGAGCCCGGGTTGCTCCCGTGAGCCTGGTGGTCGCCTTTGACCATTGGACGCCGGAGCTCATCGAGAGTCTGGTCTCGCGCCCAAGCGCTCCACTCATAGCATCGTGAGTGGTGATCCCGGGACAAAGGCCCTAGGCCTGAGTGTCCGCACTGAGCACACAAAGGTACATCCAGCGTGTCCCGTAGGGCACGACCTCGTCACTTGCGAGTTTCATATCGCTTGTGATGCAGCAGCCGATCTTGTGGTCGTCAGACCTAGCACTGAGGCGTGCGCTCTTGCCGCGCAGAGCTCTCCCTTTATGGCGCCTGGCCCCTGCACACTGAGGGAAGCTCTCTCGTCACAAGATGCTGACGTGTGGCGTGCTGCTTGACAGGATGAGCTTCGCGCCATCGGAGAGCACGGAGTTTACGAGCTAGTCGACCTTCCACCTGAGAGGAGGGCTATTCAGGTCAAGTGGGTCTTTCACAAGAAGGTGAAGCTGGATGGCTCACTGGAACGCCACAAGACCCGCTTGGTTGTCAGGGGGTACTCTCAGATTGAGGGCATAGATTACTCTGACACCTTTGCCCATGTCAGCCGCATGACCTCAGCTCAAGCTCTGTTCGGTGTAGTGGATCAGCATGACTGGAAAATGCACCAGATGGATCCGAACAATGTGTTCCTCCATGGCTCTCTGGATGAGGACATTTACATGGCTCAGCCACCCGACTTTGAGGACGGTGACAAGGTTTGGCGATTGCGCAAGTCCTCGTACGGGCCTCAAGCAGTCTCCTTGGTGTTGGAACCAGGAGATCACTGGCACCCTGACTCGTACGGGATATGTACGGAGCGACGCAGATCCCTCTCTCTTCATCCGACAGACGCCTAAGCGATTCACCGCCATCCCCGTCTATGTCGACGACCTTCTGATCTCGCCTCCCTCATTGGAGGCCGTGAAGGAGGCCAAGGTTGTCCTCCAGACTGCACATAGGATGAAGGACATTGGTCCTGTAGCGGTGTTTCTTGGCATGGAGATCGTGCGAGACCGTAGGCGTCGCTCTCTACTACTGCATCAGGCCCGATACGCATGTGTTGTTGGGGAGCGCTTCAACGACCTTCTCGGCACAGTGCCCGCGGCTTCCACACCTCTTACGCCTGACGAGCAGGATGCCCTGAAGGTTGACGATCGCACACAGCTGGTAGAGACATTGGATGTGACCTTTTACCTCCGTCTCATCGGATCTCTGATGTACCTCGCAACTACCACACGTCCTGACATCGCATTTGTCGTCAACCTCCTTGCCCAGTTTTCGCAGGCTCCACGCGCTAGAGCCCTTCACGCGGCTGTGCGAGTGGTGCGGTATGTGGTCTCCACACTCTGCTTTCGTCGGCAGTGTTCGGTGGTCCTTTACGGCTACTCCGACAGCGATTGGGCCTGGAGCCCATATGGACGCAGTCGCACCGGTTACGTGTTCCTGCCCGGTGGGATCGCTCTGTCCTAGCGCAGCGAGAAGCAGGGCTGCATTGCACGTAGCTCATCGAAGGCACAGTACATTGCTCTGGGTGCAGGGGCTGTTGAGGCGGTATGGCTGCAGCGCCTGTTCCATGAGCTTGGCCAATCAGTACCCGCAATCGTGCTTCGCTGCGACAACCAGAGTGCTCTTGCCATTGCGGAGAACTCTGGTGTGTTTCATGCTCCCACGAAGCATATTGCGGTTGAGCACCACTTTGTGCGTGATCTCGTGGAGAGACACGTGATATCCGTCATTTGGGTTGGCACTGACATGCAGCATGCTGACTTCTTGATGAAGGCACTAGCACGTAGAAAGTTCCTGGTGGCCATTCGTTCTCTTGGACTTCGCCCCTTGCTTAAGAGTGGTTGAGTGTGGGGTGTGTCCGTGTCCGTGTCACATTTGTCGTTGCAGTTGTTTTTGTACTCATCTCAATGCTGCACATGTATAGACATGCGTACCATCGGGTCATGGGGGAGTGTTGTGATTTGTGACGTTCTTGTCGACCTGTCCAGTTTATTGTGACCACTCGGCGGTGTCCATACTCGTGCAGATCTCTGATGCGGACCCTGGAGGCACCGGTGCGTCATCTGGTGGTAGACTACCATCCTGGAGCTAACCAACGACCGTTCCAGAGCTCCATACACTACGCGGGACCTCCTACAATTTTTCTGCAGCACACAGGAGTTTATCAGTGGACTGGTCGTGGGCCCGATTTGCATGTTTTTGTATTGTGTGTCAATCGCTTGATGCCGGATGCATGCATGTGACTAGTCGTAGCGTCCGGCTTTTGATTCTGCACGTCTAGGTCCAGGCGGCGTAGCATTCTGACATGTCTGCACAGAGTTACGGCCAAAACAGTGGTTTTGGGCCTGTTTTAGGACAGATCTCGCACTGTCGCGTGCGACACCCGCTGTGCGCCGCGGCAGGTACTTATGCCATGGACCTGTCATTTGTCATTTCTCTCTGCAAATGCTATTGAAGCATTATGACACTTTGCCTTGTGTCTCCTAGCCAGACCCTTGCCGTTGTGTGCACGACTTGTGACTGTCGTCACCGTCTGACCAGGCACTGACGCCTATTCAGCGGCTGTGTCGCTAGGAAGCTTCCACGCTTCTTCTCAGGGGGGGCATGTCTGGCCTGTCTGGCCCTCCCACTCGTGCACACTCGCTCGCTCGCTCGCTGAGCGAGCGAGCGAGCGAATGAGCGAGTGTGGGGGGGAGGATGGGGGGGGGGTCCTGTCTGCCCCTCTGACCCGGCCCCTCCGTCGGTCAGGCGACAGGGCTGACGGGGCCGAGGGGGCCCACGGGCCCCCTCCAAAGGGCCCCTCGGAGGGGCTCGGCGGGACCCTCCGAGGGCCCCCTTGAGATGGGGAGGAAGGGGGGGGGGGTGCGAATGGAGGGCCCCCTCAGAGGGCCCCCCTCAGAGGAGGGCTGCGAGGCCCTCCTCGCAACGAAAGCAACAACTGCAGCGGCAGGCGCAGCTGCTGCGGTTGCTACTGCTGCTGCTGCATTTGCTGTTGCTGCTGCTTCTGCTGCTGCTACTGCTCTGCGCAGCAGCTGCTGCTGCTGCTTGCTGCTGTCGCCGCTGCTGTTGCTGCTGCTTACTGCTGCCGCTGCTGCTGCTTGCTGCTGTCGCCGCTGCTGTTGCTGCACGCTGCTGCTGCTGCTGTCGCTACTGCACGCTACTACAGTTGCCGCCGCTGCTACAGTGGCTGCTGCTGCTACATGTTGTTGCTACTGACGCTACTGCTCCTTCTGACGCTGCTACTACAGCGGCTGATGCGCCGCTGCAATTGCTTTCCACGCTGCTGCTGATGCTTTCGCCGCTTCTGCTGCTGCTGCTGCATGCTGCTCCTGCTGCCGCCACTGCTGCACTGGCTGATGCTACTGCTGCTGCTTGTGCTGTTGCCGCCGCTGTCTGCGGCTCGCCGCCCCTGTGGCGTTCACGTGCAGTCGTTTCGCGTTCCCTCACGCTGCTGCAGGCATGGCGCCACGTGGCGCGTTCTCTTTGCGTTAGTTGCTACTGCTTCTGCTGCTCGCACGCCCCCTTGTGCTTTGATACCAAATTGGAATTTTTTTAGGGCATGCATGCCAATGCAAAAACGAACATGAGCTCATGTTTATTTGTGCATGGGCCTGTGCTCCCTAAGATATTTGCAATTTCTACATCATTATCTCAAGATATGTTGACCAAAAGTCAGTTGGCATGGCGCATGACCCTCGATCGCCTTCAACAGTGTGCATGTCTGTGCAAACAAGGACGAAATCATGCAATGACTCCCACAAAACCAGCACCCACCATCCAATCAGGCATGGTTTTACTACCAACTACCCTTAAAAACATTGGGCCAGTTCTTTGGGCAGTGTTTGCTCTTTTAGCATTACGGCTGCATCAATGGAATGCGGACTAAAATGGGACATCACTGCTCTAGGAGGTGTCCTCACCTCCGATGGGAAGTGCAGCATGCTTGTCCACCGAAGATGTATTCCTTATGTCTGCTAGCAGACCAAAGTGGCAAATCAAATGGCTATGCAAACAAAGCCCTGTAGAAGGGCAGCGGCCAGCTGCAGTCAGCGTGACTCCCGTGAGTCATACAAGTGCATGAAAATAGCTTGCCCGTGTCACCCAGTCACAGCAGCCACCTTCTTCACTTCCCCGCACGCCGCCGCAGCATCAGTGGTACTGAGGAACGCACAGTGGATTGGAGCGTGAAGCGAGTCTGCAACAGAGCCGCACGACAGATCCGCACGACAGACTCCGACCTGCTGTTGCAGCATCTGCTGTGAGGCAGCCGTCTCAGCATCACGGCTGGTGTGGGCTCCTCACAAAGTCCTGCAAGGTAGACCATAGCCAGCCACACGGGCATCGCCAAGCTGTGGATGGAAACCCAGCGATGGCATAGCACGAGTGCAAACAGTTGAGAGTGTGCACGACTGCCAACAAAGCATCAAACCCGAGAGCAGCCACAGCTCAAACCAACACACACATCGTCAACACACCACCCTGGGCCACGCGAAGTGAGGGTGGAGTCCATCGAGGGGGCAGTCGAGGGTAGGCAGGGTCACGAGCAGGTGGAGGAGAGGGTGTGTGCTCACGCACCTGCTGAGCTTTGCGCGAACACTCCACGTATGACCGCACCGCCTCCGCACATTGCAAAGGATCCTGTTGCGCACCCGGCCGCACCCCAGAACCCAACACCCACCCGCTCAGAAATCCCCGCAGTTTCAGGACTCTGACAGGATCATTGCAGTGCACCAGTCGTTTTTTGCACACTTCATTACACCAGTAGGGGCACCACAAGGGAGAATGGAGTGTAGTGTGAGGAGGTGCTGCAAATGTGAGGAGGTGCTGCAAATGTCGGGAGGTGCTGCAAATGTCGGGAGGTGCTGCAAATGTTCTGAGCGAGGAGACAGAGGGGTCCTGGGGGATGCTGGAGCTGCTGCCTACAGAGTGGCAGGGAGGGGCTGCAACAAAAGAAATGAACTCGTTCACGTTCGTGGCAGGAATGAGGCAGCCGACGTTGCAGGATGCTGTCACATTGCATCACAGTACGCGTGGTGTGATGCGATGTGATGTGATGCAATGCAAAGCGAAGCTTCACGACGCGACACAACACGAAAAGACATGACGCAACACCAAAAGACGCGGCACAACATGATAAGACGCGACGCAAGATGAAAAGACGCGGCACGATACGAAGCGACGTGACATGATGCAACGCGATGGGACACGACGCAACACAACACAACGCAACGCAACGGGACATGATGTGATGCGATGTGATGCCATGCCATGCCATGCCATGCCATGCCATGCAACGCAATGGGACGCGATGCGATGCAATGCATTACGGTAGGGTGCAAGTTGGTGCAATGCATTGCAGTGCAAAGGAATAAGCGGTGATCACCTGCGGGTGCTGTCTGTAGCAGTCTATGCACGCCCTCTGCTCCGAACCACAGGGCATGGGCCGGCTTGGTGGTCTGAGGCGCACGCCCAGCATAGCACAGCATGGCATGGCACAGCATAGCGCACGCAACACAACGCAACACAACGCAACACAACACAACACAACACAACACAACACGACACAACACAACACAACACAACACAACACAACACAACACAACACA